>VDFB02018760.1:0-63818 GCA_007258455.2 Sequoia sempervirens | reverse complement strand
AACAACCTTAACCCAATAGGTAATACCACCTATGGCTCCAAGCATATAGTATTTCATAAACTCAAGCAATCTACTTAACTACATAGGTGAGTCTCAACCTTGCTATACCATAATCTTGGATATAATCTATGATCAACATTTAGTCTAATTATGTAGGTTAATCTAAAGGTTTGTGATTTAAAAAAATCTCAACTACATAACCCATCTAAGTAGGTTTTTCTCATCCTATTGGTTTCAATAGGAGATCAAGTAAATATTCCAACCTAGTAGGTAATTCTTAACCTAGGGTTTCATTCATTAATAAAATATACTTCTCTACCCAAATAGATTACTCTCAACCTAGGGTTTTGTTCAATAGCAAGGTAATAATGAAGTGATCATACAAGTGTAGATTAGCAATATGACATCTCATGGTATCATATTTTTTATACTGTCACTATTGATGTGTTTCTAAACCTTATGATTCCTAAAGTTTCCTAGAATTATAAGCTAATAGTGACAAGTCACTTCATGAAATTGATACATTTCACATTATATTTGTAGTGTAAACTATCTAAGTATAGAAACATCATCTGAGTTCCTATATATAAGAGTATTAATCACTCCCTTAAGCTATTCAAACTTTTATCAAATATAGTATATAATAATAATGATAAACAACCACTCCTTACGATGGAGTAAGTAAAACACTCATAATGAAATCATATCATTCATGATTCTTTTCCTTTCCAAATGAACAAATATATCATTACTCTATTTCAAGTGAACTAGTGCAATTTCCAATTTAAACATACAATGCAAAAAATCTTTCAATAAAATATAAAACATGAAGAGAATAGAATCTCATTCATGTTAATCACTTATTCCAATTGACTCATTGGATCTCAATTTTCGCCCCCTTTTAAAATAAACTAGGAACAAATCCCTCACAATTCATCTCACCAAAACTCCCTCACAATAACTCTAAACAACATAATAATCTCTCAATGAAATTACAACAAAATGGAGTAGTGTAATGATGTATTGAAGAAGTTTATCAAAATGAGGTGAGAATGCCTCATATTTATACCCAAAAACCAACATCTACAACCTACAAAAAATTCTTAAGCTATGACACTTCTCAGCCAAATACCATTGACTCGACTTTCTAATAAAAAGGTGGCGGATTTGTATGTTAATAGTCACTCAAGCAGGATAGAAAATCAACCTACCACAATAGTTTGACTGGTTCATAAAGCATATGCTTGAATCAAATAGTCAACTTACAACTTAAATAGAATTCTAAAACAAACATATATTTCATAATATGGCACCATCTATTCGTCACATTTCCTATTCACAAGCTTGCTACAAAAAATAGAGGAATAAGTCTGAACTTATTTGGCTATGTTCCACTTTCTTGACTTAGTCTATGCCAAAGCATTTGACACATAAGAAATGAGATGAATCCCTCTTTTAATAGTGTTTCTCTATCATTTACTCAACGTGTTGTTTTTTTTAGTGTGCAACATTCTAAACATTATCCTCTATTCATGCATTGACTTCACCTCTTATTTTATACACTAGCTTTTATCTTACACCATGTTCTTTTAAATTGGCCTTGATATGTAGCCTATTGGAGCACTATTGATTCCTTTAAATATTTGTAGGATTTTCTATGATTAGTTTACTATTTTAAGTAGCTAAATCTTCTCCTCAATGTGATAGAATTTGGTCAAATGCATAGGCTTTAGTCCCTTATATCAATTATTATTTTTACCACCATAGTTAGTAACCTTAAAATATGATATTGTATTTGTAAACAAATCAAATTTGCTATATTATCTATTCTTATATGTGCCCATTAAGACTTATTCTTATGTTGTTAGAAAGATTTAACTCATGCACTTTATAGTATAATAGTGTTATTTATATTTACAATACATAATATATATTTATTATATATATGTATATATATTAACATATTCGTTATGTATACATGTATATACTACCAGTTGCATGCACAAGCATGCAACGATTAGCCGATAGGGTGCACCACAAATGGCTATTGATGGAGTGTGGAGCAGGAGAGTTTTTTTATAGGGTGTAACCAGATGTGTAAATAGGCAATATGAAACAATGTGAAGTTAGTTCATATTAGAAGGTGGATGTTATGAATTTAAATTCTATATACAATTTAAGGCTATAAATGAAATAATTTTCACACAAATGTTATTTTTTCTATATATATTCATTTAATATGAGCATAGTAAAGTATTATAAACTCAAATCTCACATTAAGAAATATTTGCATAAAATGGTACAATGGTTTTTGTGTTTTGGAATGAAAATTTATCAATTAGAAATTAGCTATCAAAATATAGAATAAAATTATACGTCATGCTGAATGAATGGTTTTAAATTTATTAAAGTGTTTTTCTTTTTTAAAGACTTATTAGTCATGTGTTTTATTGCTAAGATTGAATTAACAAGAATTATTTTGGAAAAGTGATTCCATTAGTATAGTTATGTCTTTTATTAGTAAGATTGAATAAAAAAGTATTCTTTTAAAAATTTATTGTGTTATTTTTTTTATTAGTTATAATGGTCATGAAAAATGAATTTTCCAAATAGGAAAGATGTTATAAATATTATCTACTTCATAATTTTGTGAATGCGATGAAATGAAACACATACTTTGCATTGTTATTTTAATTGAATTAGAAGGTACACAATGTTTTCAGAGAATATGAGAAAGATGTTACCAAATTTATACAACGATTTGTGTACACATGTACATATATGTAACAATAGATATCATGGAGATTTGTCATACATTATTATTTTACTTGAACTAGAAGGTACACCTTGTTTTGAGACAACATCAGAAACATGATAATAAATCTATACAAAAAATTGTGCACAGATGTATGTATGTAATGAAAAATATATGACGTAAAATGTAAAACCAAAAAACTAATGCTAATTTTCCTCCCTACCATATTGGCATCATAGAGTCTCATGGAATCTAGCCAAAACCCCAAGCAAGAGAAGGATGAAATGCCCATGAGAGATATCATGGATTTTCTTCATACATCACACAATAAGAATATTGGGCAAACTTTGGTGTTTCCATATATAATATCTAATATTGTTGTGTTTTCTTTGATGTTGCAACTTGAAAGAAAAAATGTATCCTCATTTTCAAATCCATTTGCATGCTTAAACCTAGTTCCTACAAATGGAATATAAGGGTATGTTAGTGGATAAGGAAGGAAAATAAAAAAGGAAGGATAAAAAGAAAGTATACAGGTAAAATTAATATATACAATATGAGGCTAAAAAATAATGAATAATTTTAACAATTAGTTAACCAAAGTTGTCTATTGACAATGGGGAAGTGTCCTACTTACATTGTTGATCATCTTCAACAAGGATGAGCTGCATTAGAGTAAGTCATAGGAGCATGAAAGAATTTGAGATAGAGAGTTTACAATATACTAATTTTCTTGAATGTGTATTATATTTTTTCCATAATATAAACAAAATAATATACATGTACAATAAAAGAGGTTAGCACTATTCGCTAAAAATAGAAGCAAATAAAGTGGAATATTTTGAATGCATGGTATCTTGGCAAGGAATTGTCTATAATTAATCTATTGGAGAAGTTAAAAGAGAGTTGTGGAAACAATGAAAAATGCAATTATTGGTATGATGGGATTTGAAGGAAAATAAAGTAGTCACGTACAAAATGAAAACAAAGTCAACCATGACATAGTAAATGGTTCAGTTGAAAGGAGCAATAAACACCATTCTCATGTGCTTCTAGGGAGAAACAATGTGATGGTATCAATAGATTGTTTGTCTAAGCAAAAGTAGATGAGAGCAGTGTTTCGTTGTTTTCCATAACCATGTAAACCAATGCTCATTGTCCTCCCTTCCATATTGGCATCACTTGGCTTGAGAAGTTCATGGAAAATAGATATCCTAGTAAAGAATTAGCATGATGGGATTTGAATACTACTAGAAGAAGATGGATAAATGGAATATATAGAAAAATGCACAATAAGTAGAAAGGTCCATCTAACTTCACAATTCAAGTTTAAATCTACCTATATTAAAAATACTACAATATAAGGAAGAATATAGTAAAAATAGTCAAAAAATTGAGATGTCAATTGTTATATATATTAGCTACTAATACATATGGTTTTTGAATCCCTTTGCATGCTTAAGCCTAGTTCCTGCAAATGCAATAAAAGGGTATGTTAGTGGAAAAGAATGGGAAATCAAGAAGAAAGGATAAAAATAAAGTATACATGTAAAATTAATATATATAATGTGAGGCTAAAAAAAATGAATAATTTTTACAATTAGTTAACCAAATCTATCTATTGACAATGAGAAAGTGTCGTACTTACATACACTATTGATCATATTCAATAATGGTGAGTTGCATTGGACTGACTCGCAAGAGCATGAAACAATTTGAAATAGAGAGTGTACAATACACTAATTTTCTTGAATGCATCTTCTATATCTGCAATAATATAAACAAAATAATACAATAAAATAGGTTAGCACTATTTGTTGTAAATATAAATAGATAAAGTGGAATATTTGAATGCATGGTATCTTGGTAAGGAATTATCTATAAGTAATCTATTGGAGAATTCAAAAAGAGAGTTGTGGAAACAATGACAAATGCAATGATTGGCATCATGGGATTTGAAGGAAAAAATGTAATCATGTACAAAATGAAAAGCAAGCTAACCATGACATTGTAAATGGTTTAGTGGAATGGAGAAACAAACACCACTCTCATTCGCTTCTGGGGATAAACAATGTGATGCTATCAATAGATTGTTTGTCTTCTTAGAAGCACATGAGAGAGGTGTTTGGTTGTTGTTCATAGCCACATAAATCAATGTTCATTCTCCTCCCTACCATATTGGCATCATGAATCCTCATGGGTTCTAGCCAAACACCAGAGCTAAAAAAGAAATTAAGGTCATGGAAAATCCCATGGACTCTTATCACACACCACAAAAAAGAAACTTGTGGAAAGAGAAGTGTTTTGAATCAAATTCTATAACATTGTAGTATTCTTTATGGGCTAAGAAGTACATGGAAAACACATATCCTACTAAAGAATTAACATAATGGGATTTGAAGACGGTTAGAAAAAATGGGTAAATGGAATATATAGAACAATGGACAATAAGTAGAAAGGTCCATCTAACTTCATAATGCAAGTTTAAATCTACCTATATTAAAAAACAACTACAATCTAAGGAAGAATATAGTAAAAATGGTCAACGAATTGAGACATCAATTGTTACAAAGGCTCCCTACTGATACATAATGGAAATTTTTCTTTAGGGGAAGGGGAAAAAAAATTATCATGAAAAATATTGAAACAAAACAAGCAATCTATGTGATAATTGGCTTGTCAATTCAAAATAGAAATAAGTAGATACAATAGATAAATTGTAAAAGAAGTATTAGGAAAGAACTTTAAGAATTAGAGATAAATGAGAGAGGATCAAAACTCACAAGAAACATAGTGATACAAGAGAAGCAATCTATGTAAGAGTTGGATTTCTTAAAAAAAAAATCTCACATGGTCAAACACTTGTATTTTGTTTCCATATATGTAGCTAGGGGGCTCTGAGGTTGTTATTAGCAACCCTGAGTAGTAGTTTGTTCTAGGGAACTTGAAACAAATAAGGGAAAATGAATATCATGAAACATATTGATATAAGATTCAAGCTACATTGTTTTGTAATAGATATTGAAGACAAATAGAGGAATTGTATACAAGGTATTAGAATAACACTTGTTTGGTAGTAAATATCACACACAAAGAGAAAAAATTTATTGAGTGCCCTAAAAGATAGAAAAATACATATGCACATACATACATATATACATATATATATATATATATATATATATATATATATATATATATGTATTCAATTCCCTGATTGATATATAAAAATACCCATATAGGCATTAGATATATGCATATATGTAGACAAATATATATATACATATGTATTTATAAACAAGTTTTGTATACTATGTTTATTTGTATTTATGTAGAATGCAATTTTAGGTAGAGTTTAAAATAGCATGTATAAGTATTGTTTACGTTGTGTAAAAATAACCACAATACAGTTATACTATTGAATGATATAGTATTGAGATGTTGATAAGAACAAAGAATTTAATTGTGTAGTATGCGTAACATATTCATAATGCCAGAATGGCTCTTCTAGCAATGCAACTGAATCAATATATTTTCTTGCATATTTTGGAGTATACTTTCCCACACTGTAACATTGAATATTGCATTTACTTCCTGCTGCACCATTGCACCACAATACATATATAAACATATATATAGATATACATATATAGAAACACATACACACACACACATATATATATACATGTACATGTACATATATATATGTATACATATATACACATACATATATATAGATACACACACACACACACACACACACACACACACACACACAGACACACACACACACACAGACACACACACACACACACATATATATATGCATATATTGTAAAATCGAGCTCCACTATTTGCCATTAAATACTATAGACAAACAAGAAAATTGTAAAAGAACTATTAGGAAAACACTGGAGAATGACATACATATGATTCTTAAGTATCATCCTAATACATCTTACAACTGTTATATAGGATACTTGCCTTCTACCAATATGTTGCATGATATTCCTTTTTTGCCATCTGCTCAAAGCTCCCTATAACAAACTATTGATTGTCATTGTTTTTTTCTTTGTAAGGAAAGAAAATGTATTGATTAAGTTGCATTTCTGAAAAAGCCATTGTGGTGTTGCTTGCATATGAGGCTATTGTAAGAATAGTCATCCTTTTCTATAATAGATTTGACAGTTTTAAAATTGTTGTGTTGTGAAGTCTGTAAGTCATTTGACATGGGTATTTTGCATAAATTTTTTGTCCATAATATTGAATACCAAACAATGTAGCTCAAATTTCCAATTAAGCCTATGGTGTTATATGCATTTTGGACAGATTATTCCATCATATAATTGTTGCCATAACATAGAGAAAATAGGTGCTGCCTTGAGGAACTAGGTTTAAATAATTTATTTAGAAATTTGGAAGGATAGCTAGATTTGTTCATGTTTATAGAGTTATCTTTCCAGATTTCTAATTCAACTATTTAAACCTAGTTCTTTTTTATGGCAATGAGGAGCTTAGCAATTACATGGGTTGGGGGTGGTGGATTTTGTGTTCTCGATATGTGGAAACTGAATGGTAAGTGTTTTTTTGCACGAGGGTGGAGCTTAGAAATTACATAGGTTGGGGGTGGTGGAGTTGGTGTCCTTGATACATGGAAGTTGAATGGTAAGTGTTTTTTCACCCGAGGCTTAATGCATCCTACCATTGTTGTACAATGACGATGAATGAGGTAAATACAATATTCAATGTTGCAATATGGGAAAGTATAAGTTGATGAAGTTATTTTGTTGAAAGAGCTAGTGTGGTGTTGGTTTCATAGCATACTATTGTTAAAATCATTGCATTTTCCTCCTTTTTTAGTAGATTGGAGGGTTGTTAAACTGTGGTGTTACAAAATTTGTAAGTGATTTCACATGGGTATTTTTTTAAATAGTTGATGATTAATTAATTGAGTTTGGAAATAATGGATACATTGTAAATAATGATTTATCTACAATTCTTGCACCTGCAAAGAATGATAATCTCTTTGAAGTCTCCAAAATGGGTATAAAATCAAAGATAAAAATATATAACAAGCAAACATTAACAATAAATTAATCATCTATGCAAAACACCCATGTAAAAAAGAGTATAACCCAACAAAATTCATTGAAATTTGAGCTACATAACCTTGCACTAAATATTATAGACAAATAGAGAAATTGTAAAAGAGGTATTTGAATAATACTAATGTATCTTGGATTCTTGATTAAGTCTCTCTCTCTCTCTCTATATATATATATATATCCCTGTCTGGTTTGGTAGGAGAGTATTGTAAAAATCATTGACTTCAACTCTATTTCCTAGAAGGTTGTAGGGTTTTAAAACTATTGTTCTCCTGAATCTTTAAGTGACTATACATGGGTGTTTTGCAAAAATGATATTTTTTTTGTTTATGCTAAAACTATTGTTATGCAGAATCTATAAGTCATTTTGCATGGGTGTCTAGCATTATGGTTTTATATGGATGAAGAAATTGTAGTTAAATCTTGTTTCTTTCACCAAATAATATTTTTTCCCAAAAAGATGAAAAGATAACTATAGGAACATGGACAAATGTAATGTGTAGAGTAGACTATGGTTACTATAGTCAAGTGTTTGTAAGTATGTGGTTGAAGTTTCCACTAGGATTTCCATTATGCTAGAGGTGAATTGGATTTCTTGACGCTCAGGATGCCTCATTCGATGGGAACTTGGGGGGATCTTTTTTTGTGGCGACATGGAGCTTGGTAATTATGTGAGTTAGAAGTGGTGGAGCTGGTGGACTCAATACACAAGTACTAAATGCTTGTGTATAATATTTAGTAACAAATAACTATTATTCTAATACCTATCATACAATTCCTCTATTGCACTTGAATCTAAATATATATGTGTGTATATGTACCTGCTATGTTTTGAAGTATTGAATTTTAGATATAGTTCACATTGTATGTTAATATATATATATATGTATAATATGATAGTGAAAGGAAAAAGTATGAATCACATGTTTTCTCACCTACCCACCACATTAGCATCATGAAGCCTCATGGGCCCCTGAGTAAAATCTCCTTGTGCTTCAGGACCCCATAATAGCAACAAAGAATGTGCTAAACTATTAGCAAGCGTAGAAACTGCAGCAGTTAAAAAATTACAACCTTCCAAATAGGAGCTAGCCAATCCGTGAGTATACCAAGAAGTCACAAAAGTTGTACCCATGAACCATCCACCTAGCGCAAAATAAGCACAAGGAAAAAGCAATAGACTAGACCAACCCACAAAGACAAAACGGTCTCTGCGTAGCCAGTCATCCATAATATCAAATAAAGTTTGTTCCTCTTTGGAAGACTTTCCAAGGGTTATAGTCATAGTGATCCTCCTATTTAACTATTCCAACCTTTTCCGAGCACCCTATCTGATAGAATCAAAGGGTATATTCTAATTTGTATATTTATGGACAATTTTTCATCCATCATCCCTTTCAACAAATCGGGTTCCGAAGATTCCTTATTGGCATAGATTTTATTCTATTAAACTCAACTAATACAATATAAGTAAATGCATTATAACCTGAAGTTGTTTCTATTTGATTTTTTTCTTATCCTAAAATTATCTTCTGAATGTAATAAATAGAAACAGAACAATTTCCGGAAAATAAAGTTAGCTTTTCTTCCTCCCTGCTCTTCACTAGAGACTGTTCACAAAATCAATTCTATTGAATATTATTATGTCTTGAACCTTACTCATAGTAATATTTCTAACTATTTTATGAATCTCTATGCTTTTTTACTACTACATTATTTCTACGAATAAATAGGAACAACAAGAAGGAAATATATCTATAGCTCATAGAGCTAGAGGAAAGAACTCTATTCATTCCTTTCCATTTTTCCAATTCATAAGTAAAAAAAAGCAATACTATTTGAGTATAATGAAAAATGAACAGTTCCTTTGTTTTCCATTTACCTTTTCTTATCTTTTTTTATATCTGAATTCCTATCTATTTTCCACTGGTAGAATGACCAAAGTAAAATGTCTAGTACATTAATATAAGAATGTTTGGTACATCATAATCGAATTAGATATTAAAGATAAAAGGAAAATAATTCCATCTAGAATTCAGACTTATATATCCATTTTTTCGGAAAGAAAAAAATCATTCGACAGAATATCCAATTAACAAGCAAATATTCAATTATTTGAATCATTTAAAGTGATTGAATTGAAAGGTTCACTTTCAAAATCTGCCTCAATTTTCAATATCAGAATAACTGATATATTAATCAGTTAATGGGTTAGGTTCACTTACTTCTCATTTTTTTACTGTATTTTAATACAAAATAATTAAGAGAAAAAAGTAAGAATATTCTAGTAATTGAAATTTAAATTAGGTATTAATAATTGAAATTATTATTCTTCAATGAAAATTACGAAAGTGAAGTATATTATGCCTAATCTTATACTATTCCTCATCTTATTAGTAGCAAGATAAAGAAAAAAAGCTCTATTTAATAGAATTCTATCTTAGTTGTCCTCAATCATATTACATCTTCTATTCCGTTATAACAAAAAACTCATCATGACAGGTATTTTTATTGTTTATTGCAGGTTTTTTGCCTTAATCAACTATTCAAAATGAACACTGGACTTTGTAGGAATCATTGCAAGAGCCCTTTATCGGGCTTGAACCGATGACTTACGCCTTACCATGGTGTTACTCTACCCCTGAGTTAAAAGGGCTTTCTTTTGGTCATGAAATGACCAATGAATAAGTCTACTACATATTCGATAGAGATGTATAATATAAAATATTATGGGGTCTAAATATAAAATAGAATATATATATATATATATATATACTAGAATCTATTATTGAACTATAGATTAATGAATCAGTGCCCATATCAAATGAAATATTTCAAGTACAAATCTAGTATAGCATATAGGTAAATGGGGTCACTTTTTATTGAATGAATGGGAGGAAATAATATTCAAACTTATTGTGCACATAATGAATCAACTTGAATCAATATATGATATTATTTTGGCTCCTTTAATGCTAAGTCTTATATTAGGAGGTATGGGAGTAGTATTACTTACTAATATAATTTATTCCACTCTTTCATTGGAGAGATCATTTCTGCTTTTGTGCAGAAGCAATTTATAAAGCTCAGGCTGAGACGGGTGATATTAAGGGACATTACCTGAATGCTGCTACAGGTACGTGTGAAGAAATGATGAAAAGGGCAATATTCGCTAGAGAATTGGGAGTTCCTATCATCATGCATGACTATCTAATTGGAGGTTTTACGGAAAATACTTCATTGGCTCATTATTGCCGAGATAATGGCCTACTTCACATTCACCACGCAATGCATGCAGTTATTGACAGATAAAGAAATCATGGTATGCACTTTCGTGTACTAGCTAAAGCACTACGTATGTCTGGTGGAGATCATATTCACGCTGGTACTATAGTAGGTAAACTTGAAGGAGAACGAGAAGTCACTTTGGGTTTTGTTGATCTATTACGTGATGATTTTATTGAAAAAGACCGAAGTCATGGTATTTATTTCACTCAAGATTGGGTCTCTATGCCGGGTGTTCTGCCTCTAGCTTCATGAGGTATTCACATTTGGCATATGCCTGCTCTGACCGAGATATTTGGGGATGATTTCGTATTACAGTTTGGTGGAGGGACTTTGGGGCACCCTTGGGGAAATGCACCTGGTGCAGTGGCTAATCGAGTCGCTTTAGAAGGATTAGCTATGAATCCTTACCTATTCTTTTTTAATAAATAAAAATATGATTGAAGTTTTGTTATCCGGATTTGTGTTAGGTCTAATTCCTATAACTTTGGCTGGATTATTTGTAACTGCATATTTACTGTACCGACGTGGTGATTAATTGGATATTTGATTTAGGACCATATTATGGTATGAACGGGTCTCCTACTAATTTTGAGGGATCAGATTCCATTAGCTATTTCAGTTTAAGTGACAAGAAGATCAGATAAAATAAAAAAAGAAGGATCTCGCTCTATAGGATTTGAACCTACGACATCAAGTTTTAGAGACCTGCATTCTACCAAACTGAACTAAGAGCAAAAAAGAAGGATCACACTCTGTAGGATTTGAACCTACGACATCAGGTTTTGGAGACCTACGTTCTACCAAACTGAGCTAAAAGCGCTTTTTTTTTTTTTGAAAGAAAGTAATACTACTCCCATACCTCCTAAATATAAGACTTAGTGTTTGAGGAATCATTGCAAGAGCCCTTTATCGGGCTTGAACCAATGACTTACGCCTTACCATGGTGTTACTCTACCCCTGAGTTAAAAGGGCTTTATTTTGGTCATGAAATGACCAATGAATAAGTCTACTACATATTCAATAGATATGTATAATAAAACCAGGTGAAGCATGAAATATTGACCATAAATGTGATGGAGTTCCATCATATGTCAGACAATACTGAAGTTTCTATAAAAATTGTATGTTCCAATATATGGATTCATTTTCCCAGAGTTTTTTTTGCTCCAATAACTTTTTAGAAAAAGAGAATACTAATAAAGAACTGCAAAAGATAGAATTTGTTTGTAATGTTGATAAATATAGGAAAAGAAGAATATAGAGGAGGTGTTGTTTCAAAGCATAACCGTTTCCATATATGAAATACAAAAATATTGTTTAAAGGAAGACATCAAAGAAATAGAAAAGGTTTTGCTTCAAAGCATACAATGTATAGGAATAACTTTATAGACATACCTAATTTTGGTATGCTTTGGAATGTATCTAACCATGCAGAAAGAAAAGGGGAAAGTGTACAACTTTGGTATGCACTAGAGGATATCTAGCCCTGCAGTAAGAAAAGGGGTGAATCTATAAGCTAGTAAATTATAAATTTATGAAACAAAACTATCAAGATATATATATATATATGTGGTTGGGTGTGTATGAAACAGCCAAAAAGATAGGGGAAAAATAACTTACAACAACAATATGTGTACGAGATAGTGCAGATTACAGAACAAAACACTTGTTAAACCATCCAATATGCAAATTAGTGGAGGTGCATGGCAGGTTTTGACCATTCTACCCCATCAAGCAAGGTAACCAACTCCACCACCACCAACCCATGCAGTCAACAAACTCCACCATTGTTGTGAAAAGGTCTGGACAAGGCCTCATAATTTGCATGGAGTGTTATTATATATTAAGCAAAAAATGGAATATACAGAAGACTATATTTCTAAAATCAATATAGAGGAAGGCCAAAACAATAAAATGTTGAATAGAGAATTCTATAGATCAACATTATACATATAGATATAGATATACATTTACATATATATACACATACATATACATATACATATATATACACATACACATATATATACATATACATACATGTAAACATACATATGTACATATACCTACAAACATACTTTTCTCCCTTCGTTTATTATTTGTAGTTATCCATGTGCATCATTGGTATTATACTCATTACCATATGACCAGTTCTAGTTAAATTTTCTTTCTTTCATCAAAAAAATATGGTTAGGGTTACTAATTTTTTCTCCTCTTCTATTGTTCATGTACTTGGCACTAAATATTATAGAAAAATAGAGAAGACTTGTTCAAAGTTTTTACTAACAACATGGAGCTTACCACTTAAACAAAGGATCTGGCTAAATGTTCCTCATTGGTCAATAAGCTTTGCAAAGAAATTATGAATTTACAATTGACAAGGCAACTATTACATAGTAAATGTATTTTTAATAGCTCTTTTATAGTTTCGCTATTTGTCTATAATATTTAGTCTCAAATAATGTAGCTTTAATTTTGAGTTGACAAGCGAACTATTATATAGATTGTTTCAGGTATGATATAATTTTATCTTTGTCTTAGTTTTATATTTATTAGACCTGGAAGCATGCACGCGCACACACACACACACACATATATTCATTAAATTTGTAAGTGAATAACGACTAAGAACCAAGAGTAATTAGTATTCAAAGAAAGTTTAAATCAAATACAATCTCATTAAACTAATGAAATAGATAATTTATGACTCCTCATTTTTGAATAATGAAATAACTTAAACATTGATGCAGATTTTTAGTGTGACATAAAGAACTTTTAAACAAAAGGACAAACTATATTCAAAATAAATATAATCTACTAACAATTCTATATTGGGAATGTTAATATGCAAATATAATAATTACTATTTTTTTTACAATAAAAAATAAACATTACTTATATTCAAATTTGATAACTCTTCAACAATACATTTCAACTATTAGCTTTATACAAAATATTTAAAATCTATATTAAAATAAATTCTCAATTATTACCCATATACAAAATATTTAATATATATTAAAATATATTGTCAACTATTACCTATATAGAAAATATTTGAAATATATATGGAAATAAAAATTTCAAATGTATTTGAAATTGTAATGTATGCAAAAATATCATATAATCGTTCAACTAATTTTAAATATTTGAAAGTAACAATGACAAAAAAATTGACTAGAATTTTATTAAGAATGGAAGCTTGAGGAAAATGTCAAATCTATGAAATAAGAGAACTATTAGCAATACAATTATTTCTATTTCAAACATGAATATTTTAATATATATTGAAATGAAGTGACTTTAGAATTCACATAGAAGAATTAAAGATTCCACCATATAATAGGAATGAACAATCATAGTGACAATGCAAACTAGAAACAATTTGGGCACCATGTTAAAATAAAAAATATGGAAGGTCAATGAATGTGCAAATATGTAGATGCAAACATAGGAATAAATTATGTCCATATTTAAAAAAAAAAAAAGTCTTAGCATCCCATAGTAAGCATTTAAAAGGAAAGGCTGTGAGAAATGATCAAAAGTACAAAAGAGCAGTCAAAGCATAGGCTAGCTAGTGGAGCCTTTTTTTGGAGTAGGAGTAGATATCTTCATTATGTCTTCAAGCAATAGTTTACACTCTGCTCTGAAATCAACTTTTGTTTCTTTGAAAATCATTTTTTTTACTTGGTCCTTAGAATTATAAGTTTTTATTCTAATCAAAGCAGAAAAGATGTATTGTTTACAAACAAAGCCTTTAATAATAGCAACAAGGTCTGTTGTAGACTTAGAGCTATTCTACAACATGTAGAGGTCTTTTGCTAGAATTTGTAGCAAACTAGTGGCAACTTCATCAAAAGAAATACACCAAAGGTTGGATGAATGGTCTTGCAGGTTTAACTACATATGATAGCGATGGTTGCATTCCTCAATTTCCATCTAGAAATGATCACAAAACCAAACATCATCATGAGGGCATGTACATTTCCTTTTGCATTCTTTCCCATTAACCAGCAAGGGGCAAGTAGGGTAACAGAAAGACTCAGCTTTTATAATTTGAATGGTTGCTTTAAAAATGGCTTCAATAGTTTTTGGCAAGTTGAGACAGTAATTTAAGATAAATGCAATAGTAACTCTATCATTTGAAGGATGTGGCCTATGAGGTGTAGAAGAAGATGAAGCCATTTTCTCTACTTTAATTGGGCTCTTGGATCTAAGAGTGTTTTCCTCAAGAATAGAAGGGTTAATGTCAAGGACTGTTCCTATTGATGTGTTGATAAATTTTCCATTAAAGTAGCCTACATGGCCACCCCGCACAACAACTATGACTATATCACTAGAAAAGTGCATCCACTCCAAGGTATCACCTTTTTCTTGCATAATTGGGCCCCAAAAATTAACATTAATGAAAGAAGTAGAGGTATCATATAGTTTAATGGTTTGTCAGATTGTTTTAGTTCCACTTTTTCTATGAACAATTGAAATCTAATATGCACTACAATTCCAATAATATCAACCAAGCTATTATCACTATAGTTGCTTATGTCACTAACTGGAACAAAAGAAGATATTTTTCTTGGGACGTGAATCTCATCTTCACACCATTTTATTGTTGATTTTTCATGTCCAAAAAGATTTCAAGATTACTATTTAATTTATTGAATCTTTTATTGGCTTCCTTTACCAATCGCATCGATATTAAATAAGTTGACCCCACCTCAACTCAACCGTACTACAATTCAGAAATATCATCAAAACAAGTAATATGTATTTTTGTCCCCTCCATATCTATAATGTCAAAACTAAATAGTTTCCCTTCACCTCTTTGTTTGTGGAAATGATACATCTCCCTAATATGTGTTACATGCCCTTTCACTGTCCAAACATTTTGATAAATGTTCAAAGCTTTAATAGGGTTGACCTTTGGAGGGATTTTTTTTTTTTTAGGGGACAACTGCAGACCAGATTTAGGGGCATGTTTAGAAGGAGAAGGTGAGTTAGGTGCCAACATTTGCTCTTCTTGCTGCTTGAACAAATACCTAGGGGTCCCAGTAATTTGAAAATAAGGCATAATCACAATTAGGTTGGATATGATTAAGGCCCTAGAAAATAAGCAAAAACAATATATTGGACAGATTATATGAGGAAAAAACAAAAGAGAGAATTTTTAAAAATATACAAGAAACAATATAGCCCACCTTGAATCTTGGATACTCCTACAAACATAGTCTCTTAAACCTATAAGGGACCCTATTTTCAAGGTACCTATAAACTACATATCATTTCATTTAGAAGGGAGGGTTCCTATTTGCAAATGGTGGCCATCAGACAAGACAACCTTGTATCACTCAACCTACCCTTCCTCACCGCCAAAGTTTTTGAAGGAAAAAAGTTGAAGGACCAGAGAGGGAACAACATCTCTAGCATTGATGGAAAAAATTTCAAATGAAGTCAAAGTTTATTTTTTCTTTGCATCCTACAAAGAAAAGGGTAATCAAGGAAAATGCACATCATCACACCAAATGGATAGAATGAGTAAGAAAAACAAAGGCTAGAAAGAGATACATTTTTATGAGTTCTAAAATATCAATACATGTCTATTTCCATATCTATATCCTCTACTAGGGTAAGCCATATATGTATACTCCTAAAGGCCAATAAAACAACAATAACAAGAAAGGTAGGAAACAATAACACCAAGTTTGTAGTAGGTACAATGAAAAATTAGTACAAACTTATAGAATCAGGGTCTAGAGGCTAGTGGATGGCATCCTCTGAGCCAAAATCTGTAGTGTGACCTATAAGAGGTGACACCAAATCAATTTTTGGGTGCTCTAGAGACCCATCCACAAAGCCCAATTTCACAGACATAGTTCTGGGACCCTTTAAAGCCAAGAAATATTCCAATTGTAGTTGACTGATTGACAACTCTATATCATAGTAAAATTCAAAGATTAATGTATTGCAACATTCAATAACAACTGGTAGACAACTTAGAAATAGTCACAATATTTGAGGTTTCCTATATATGTATGCATGGAATTTTCTTGCTATATTTCTATAACTACCTATATGCATATATTTGTATATGTTGCTACTTGTTGCCTTCATCCTTTTTAATAGAAACAATGGAATATACAACAACAAGAATGAAAATGTTTAAGTACATATATGGATTGAATTTTTCCTTTATCTACACATTTAAAAAAATATATATAACTAGATATATAAATCCATATGTACACATGTATATATTTATTTATATATACAACAATATATCTAAATGATAACATATTCCATCCAAACAAAATAAGTATGGTAAAGATTAAAAAAATTTAAAAATTTAAAATAATCCTTGTTATAAGAATAATAGAATAATCTATTACATGCAGCTTCAAATAGATGAGTGGAAAACAATAGCATGAAATTTATTGATACTTAAATAGATGAGGGCATAAGAATATCATGAAACATGTTAATACAAGACAACCAATGTATGTAATAGTTGCCTTGTAAATTCTAGATTCATAATTTTTTGTGCAATACTTATTGACCAATGAGAAAAATTTGGGAACATCCTTCGTTGAAGAGACAAGGTCCACAACATCATTATAAAATCTGGGAAACTCTTCTTTATTTCAAGAATTTTAATAATAGTCTACTATCAAACCAACACCACAATAGTTATTTCAACAATGCAACCTAATCAATATATTTTCTCACACATTTTATAGTATACTTTCCCATACATATATATATACACACACATATATATGTATATTTATACATACACACACACACACATATATATACATATATACATACATATACTCTAGATTCAAGATGCATTATTTGGCACTAAATATTATAGAGAAATAGGAAAATTCTAAAAGGACTATTAGGAAAACACTCAAGAACCACATAAATTAAGGTAGGAGTGATTGTATATATATGGATATGCAGAGGGTTTGTTATCTATTTGAAGTTTCTGACAGGATTTTTTGTCAGCCAAGCCATGAATAGGATTTGTTGTGTAATAGCTATTTTACAATTTCTTTGTTTCTCTATAATATTTAATTTCAGCCAATGCAACTCAGATTTTCTACTTAATGTGTGAGGAAGTATATTGATTAAGTTGCATTGTCAAAAGAGCCATTGTGGCTGCAATATTCTATAAACATAGTAGGGAGCATGCATCTTGAACAAGGCTCTATTATCAAACCAACACAACAATGCCACTTTCAACAATGTAATTTAGTCAATATATTTTCTTCATAAAACTTTAAAAAATGGAGAATAGAAGAGGAAAGCTACCATAATGAAGAGTTTGTTATGGGGGGAGCTGAAAAAGATGAGGAAGAAAGAATACACATGCACACGCACACACACACACACACACACACACACACACACACACACACACACACACACACACACACATATAACACCACAATGGTTGTTTGAACAATGAAAATTAATGAAAGTATACTTTCTCACCTTGCAACATTCAACATTGCATTTACTTCATCTTCCCCCATCATCCAACAATGAAAAAATACATTAACCCTCACACAAGAAAACACTTACCATTCTCCTTCTGTGTATCAAGGTCACCACCTCCACCACCACCACCACCAACCCAACTAATTAATATATATATATATAGAAACACATACACACACACATATATCTATATATACATATACATATACATATACAAATAAATATACATATGCATACACACGCACACACATATACATACATACATACATACATATACATACATACATACATATATATATATATATATATATATATATATATATATATATATATATATATATATATATATATATATATATATATATATATATATACATATGTAGACACATATATATACTACGTGCATCTTTGGTGTTATACACATTTTGTGCAATTAGTCACTTGGTATCCCTCTAATTGATTTAACATCAAATCCTTACAAAGAGGATGTTGTAGATTGTCAATGGCTATGTAATTTATTCTTGTGTTTGCATATATACATTTGCAAATTCATTGAGCCACCATGGTTTTCATTTTACTTTGGTGCCTATGTTCTTTGTAGTCTACTAACAAATAGAGGAATTGTATAATAAAAACTACATTATCTAGCATTTAGTATTATAGAGAAATGGGGAAATTGTAATAGAACTATTAGTAAAAATATGTTTTTCTTAATCGTTCTATCCATGTGTTGTGATGATGTGGATTTTCCTTCATTGTGCTTGTTTAATGAAAAAATAAATATAGATGTACTTCCAAGTCTAATAAATATAAAACTAGGACAAAGATAAAATTATATCGTACCTAAACCAATCTATATAACAATTCACTTGTCAATTCAAAATTCAAGCTACATTATTTGGCACTAAATATTATAGACAAATAGAGAAAGTATAAAAGAGCTATTAAAAAGATATTTACTATGTAACGAGCACCAAACTAATTCCATATATATACACATTTGTATACATGTGTCTGTGTGTGTATATATATATATACACATGTACATATACATGTATATAAGTATGTATATGTTTACATGTATATATGTATGCATATGTATACATGTATATATACATGCATATTTATGTATATATGTATACATGTTTATATATATGTCTATATTTTTACATGTATATATGTGTGTGTGTGTGTGTGTACATTTTACATGGGTATTTTGCATAAATGATTAATTTATTGTTCATGCCTTTTGGTCTCTACTTATTGTTCCTTTCGATAGCAGGTTGGAGGGTTTTAACATTGATGTGCTACAAAATGCATGAGAAAGTATATTTATTGAATTGCATTATCGAAAGACCCATTTCAAAAAATGAGAGTTATTAGAAAGAATAAAACTTAACAACCACCAAAATAATTTAATTGAAGAACAAAAGAATCATGCATCTAATTAGTAAATGTATCTATGCATACACCATGCATTTTTGGTGTAGGAAAACAAATATCGTGAAGCATATTAATATAACACATATAAAATGTTTGACACAAATGAAAAAGCCACATCAATTAACACTTTAGTATGAGCAGCTTCAAATAGACAAGGTGAAAAGAAATGCAGAAAAGATATTGGTGCAAGACAATCAATCTATGAAAGAGTTGTTGATGCCTTTCGGTCTTTGCTTATTGTTGCTTTCGATAGGACGTTGGAAGGTTTTAACAATGATGTGCTACAAAATGTGCAAGAAAGTATATTGATTAAATTACATTTTTGAAAGAGCCATTTCAAGCAGTAACAAATATTAGAAAGAATAACACTCAACAAATAGCAAAATAATATAATTGAAGAACAAACAAAGCATACATCTAATTAGTAAATGTATCTATGCATATGCAATGCATTTTTGGTGGGGGAAAATGAATATCATGAAGCATATTGATATAAGACATATAACATGTTCATGAAGCATATTAATATAAGACATATAACATGTTTGACACAACAAAAAAAGCCACAACAATTAACACTTTAGTATGAGCAACTTAAAATAGCCAAGGCAAAAAGAAATGCACAAAACATATTGGTGCAAGACAAGCAATCTATGAAAGATTTCTTGATGCCTTTCCGTCTCTGCTTATTGTTTCTTTTGATAGAAGGTTGGAATTTTTTAACATTGATGTGTTGCAAAATGTGCAAGAAAGTATATTGATTAAACTACATTGTCGAAAGAGCCATTTCGAGTAGTAACAGATATTAGAAAGAATAACACTCAACATGAGGAAAACTAATTTAATTAAAGAACAAACAAAGCATACATCTAAATAGTAAATGTATGTATGCATATGCAATGCATTTTTGGTGGGGGAAAATGAATATCATGAAGCATATTGATATAAGACATATAACATGCTCCATAGAAAGGAAAAAGCCACAACAATTAACACTTTATTATAAGTAGCTTCATATAGTCAAGGGGAAAGAAATGCAAAAAACATATTGCTGCAACACAAGCAATCTATGAAACAGTTGTAAGGAATCATACAAAAACACTTAAGAGGCAAACATAACCAACAGTTGAATGGGAGAAGAATATTATGGAAAAACATCAAGAATAGAAGAGGGCAATAACCTGTACAAAATTCTATGAGACCAACACCACAATAGTTGTTTCAACCATGGAATTTAATCAAAGTATACTCTACCACACTATGACATTCAATATTCCTTTTACTTTAGCCACCTGCATCTATTGTACCCACCGCTTATGCACAACAATAGGGGGATCCATTAACCCTCGAGAAAATAAACACTTACCACTTAGTTTCTATGTATCCAAGGCACCAACTCCAACACCACCAACTCATGTAATTACCAAGACCCATTCCGGTAGCAAAAACCCAATGGAGACACTACTGGAGTGTGCATCTCCCATGTGAGAAAATCCAATTCATAGTTGGGCTAACGGAAATCCCTTCGAGGACCTCAAACGCATAGCCTATTGGATAGGGCAGTTCTGGTAATACCTATGATTCTTAAGTCTTTTGCTAATAGCTTTTTACAATTTCCCTATTATGTCTATAATATTTAGTACAAATTCCATGTACAGAGCATACCAACTCCACCATCGCCAACCTAGACAATTACCAAGGTCCACGTCACCACAAAAAAAACCTGGTCAAAGACCTCTTTGGATATTTTGCATAAATATTATGTCTATAATATTTAATACCAAATAATGTATCTCCTATGTTAATCAGTATAACACCAAAGGTACATAGAGATAACCAAAATAATAACCCAAGTAAAACAAAATTACTAACCATAACCATATTTTTTGATGAAAGTAAGAAAATTTAACTACAATTGCCTCTATGGTAATGGGTATAAAACCAAAGATACACAACCATAACTACAAACAATAAAAAAGGGCCACAAAAATTACTAACCCCAACCATATTTTTTTGACGAAAGAAAGAAGATTTAATTGCAATTTCCCCAAAGCCACATTAAATAGAGCTATTAAAGCCAATACGTAGCAATAAAAACCTGATCAAAGACCTATTTGGATATTTTACATAAATATTATGTCTATAATATTTAATGCCAAACAATGTAGCTCCTATGTTAATCAATATAACACCAAAGATGCACACAGATAACCAAAACAATAACCCAAGGAAAACAACATTACTAACCATAACCATATTTTTTGATGAAATTAAGAATATTTAACTATAATTGCCCCTATGGTGGTGGGTATAAATCCAAAGATGCACAACCATAACTACAAAAAATAAAAAAGGGCCACAAAAATTACTAACCCCAACCATATTTTTTTTATGAAAGAAGATTTAACTACAATTTCCCTAAAGCCACATTAAATAGAGCTCCTAAATACAATACATATCAATAATCTATGCAAAATGAGAACAACCCCACACACTTCATTGAAAATTTGAGCTACATCACCTGGCACTGAATATTATAGACAAATAGACAAATTGTAAAAGAGGTATTAGAATAACACTCAACAACCAAATATTAGTAACCCTAACCATATTTTTTTCATGAAAGAAAGAAAATTTAACTGCAATTTCTCCACCCGTAAAGAGTGATAATCTCCTTGGAGTCTCCAACATATGTATAACGCCAAAGATAGAAACATATAACAAGAAGAAATTAATAAAAAATTAGTCATTTATGCAAAACACCCATGCAAAAATTAGTATAACCCAACAAGCTTCATTGAAAATTCAAGCTACATCACCTAACACTAAATATTATACAGAAATAGAGAAATTGTAAAAGAGCTATTAGAATAACACTAAACAACCACCAAAGTAATTTTATCTCCAATATGTTAATGGTTTCATACAACCCTAAACCCTACACACAGATAACTACAATTCCTCCTATGGTAATGGCTACAATGCCAAAGATACACACATATAACCAAAACAATAGAACAACAAAAAAAGAAAGAAGATTTAACTACAATTGCTCCTATGGTAATGGGTATAAAACCAAAGATGTATAGTCATAACTACAAGCAATAAACAAGGGCCAAAAAAATTACTGAGCCCAACCATATTTTTTTGGTGATAGAAAGAAGATTTAACTGCAATTTCCCCAAAGCCACATTAAATAGAGCTCCTAAACCCAATACATAGCAATAATCTCTACAAAATGAGTACAATCCCACACACTTCACTAAATATTATAGACAAATAGAAAAATTGTAAAAGAGGTATTAGAAAAAAATCAATAGCCAAAAATTAGTAACCCTAACCATATTTTTTTGATTAAAGAAAGAAGATTTAACTACAATCTCTCCACCCACAAAGAGTAATAATCTCTTTGAAGTCTCCAAAATGGGTATAACACCAAAGATAGAAACATAAAACAAGAAGAAATTAACAATACATTAATCATCTATGCAAAGAACCCATGTAAAAATAGTATAACCCCACAAGATTCATTGAAAATTTGAGCTACATTGATACCTAGTACTAAATATTACACACAAATAGAGAAATTATAAAAGACCCATTAGAATAACACTAAACAACCACCAAAGTAATTTGATCTCCAATATGTTAATGCTTTTCATAGAACCCTAAACCCTACACATAGATAACTACAATTGCTCCCATGGTAATGGTTGCAATGCCAAAGACACACATAAATAACAAAAAAATAGACCAACAATGAACAAATTACTAACCCTAACCATTATTATTTATGAAAGAAAAAAGATTTAAGTGCAATTTCTCCATCCATAATGAATGATAATCTCTTTCAAATCTCAAACATGGGTATAATGCCAAATATACAAATATATAACAAGAAGACATCAATAATAAATTAACCATATATATAAACTACCCATGTAAAATGACTTATAGATTCCAAAGAAGAATAATTTTCAATCTGGCATAAAACTGTTTGCAAATAGTCTGCTATCAAACAAATGATGGAGTCAAAGGTAACTGTTTTTTACAATAGTCTGCTATGAAACCACCGACGAAGTTGAATACAACAATTTTTACAAATTTATGCTATGAAACCAACACCACAATGGTTGTTTTGACAATGCAACTTGATCAAAATTTCTCCTGTCATAATGGCTGCAATGCCAAAGATACACACAGATAACCAAAACCATAAACCAATGACGAAAAAATTACTAACCCTAACCATATTTTTTATGAAAGAAAGAACATTTAACTACAATTCCTCCATCCATACAGAATGATAATCTCTTTCAAATCTCCACAATGGGTATAACACAAAAGATACAAACATTTCACAAGAAGAGATGAAAAATAAATTAACCATGTATGCAAACTACCCATGTAAAACGACTTATAGATTCTGGAGAACAACAATTTTGAATCTGGCATAAGATGGTTTCCAAATAGTCTAGTATCAAACTAGCGATGGAGCCGAAGGCAATGATTTTACAATCGTCTACTATGAAACCAACACCACAATGGTTGTTTGGACAATGCAACTTAATCAAAGTATACTTTCCTACACTGCTACTCTCAATATTTCATTTACTTCATCTGATCACATTTACTTCATCTGCCCCCATTGTACAACAACCATAGAATGCATTAACCCTTAGGTGAGAAAACACTTACCATTCACCTTCTGCATTTCGAGGACACTACCTCCACCACTTCCAACCCACATATTTTTGAAGGTCCACATCGCCACAACAAAACCTAATGAACTCCCCACTAGCCAATTACATCCTCATTGCTAGGAAATGCAATTCATGACTGGGCTAACGAAAATCTTGGTGGAAACTTCAAACAAAATAGTCTATCGGCTATATATATATTCCCTCCAAAATTGACGAAAGTATTAATTGTAAATTAATACATAAATATAATCATATTCATTTGTTTACCAAACTCATACTTACACTATTGCTCATAGTGTATATAATCATACTCAATCAATTGATAAATAAAGAACATATATTCATTAACAAAAAGGTACATCAAATCAACCATTTGATATATGAATGCAGATATCCATGTTATCATTATCAAAAAACAACATGCATGGGTATATATATACATATATATTTATGAATAATTTGGACAATAATGATATATATGTTTATATACACTTATATTTGTAATGTACATTTGCATTACGTACTTCCCACACACACACACACACACATATATTAAGCATATATATTATTACTTTGCTTATTTCATTTAAACATATATATTCATATCCTCGTCAATATACATATAAATTAAGTGTGTATATATATATACACACACACATGTAAATAATTGATTCCTTGTTCAAGTATGCTCATAAGTATTTCTACTCATATATTTGCATAAACACAATTACGCTCTCATGCATAGGCCATTATATATATACATATATACATTTATAATTCGAATTTACATACGAATCAACAAAAAGCTCAAAGGCTCAAGATTCAATCATATAATTCAATCCAAGAATGATCCTAATAGAAATCATGATCCTATCTAATGCAAACACAACATGTCTAAAGGATGACTTACCAATATCCTAAGACTATGACTTGACTCAACTATACTTAGAAGTGACTGTGTGTGAAATCTTAGTTAGGATTCATTCAAGGTTAACCAACTAAACAATTCTCCTAAGTGATACTTTCCCTCCCTTATAGAGACGAGAACATGTACCTACATCCAACTTGGCACATTTGCAATGGTATTTAGACATTAACATGAAATCCACTTTCATCATAAGACATTAGAATATTCATATTGTAATACATATTCTTCCATCAATATAAACATAATTACTCCTTAAAATAAATAATATCTTTAATACTCATTTTAGTACTCCATTACTTTATCAAACATATCAAAATAATGATTGAATTTATCATAAAATTTTGAAGTTTTCAGGATACAATTGTGTGCCAATTTATGAATCAATGTTTTGGACCACACTTCATGATCCACCATCAGGATATAGATCTCAAGGAGATGTAAGAAATGGGACACAAAGTGTCATCCAAAATATTGATTCAAAATTGGCACACAATCGAATCTAGAAAACTTCTAAATTCTATGATATGGATTGTGAAAATCTAATAGCATTGTATTTATCATCCTATTTTCCTGTGAAGGTAAAATTAACTTGGTAATTATGAAATGGGATGTCACATACTTAATCCCTTGTGAGTCATTGTACATGATGATTTAACGCACATTATCATATAGATAAAGTCAAAAAAAGGTTCTACTTTCCATTTCTAATTCATATAAGAATTATAAGATAGCATTCCTTTGTAGCTCCACTCCTTGCAATCTTGTCCTTCCTAGACCTTGCATCGAGTGTCCTCTTTAATGCATAAGGGGACTTGTGTGCTTTAACCATAATTTCTCTCTCAAAGAGATTTATACATTATAATTATATTACCTTGTATGCACATGTCAAGTACAATAGTAACTGTATACCACCTATCACCTATATCACAATGGCTGGGAAACACATTTTTATTGGCTAATGAATTTATCCTTGGCGTAACCCAAATAGATAAGGAATGCCAATGTATTATACACTACATCATGGGTCCCATCCTTTTCTTTGGTATTTACACCATTAGACAACTTAGAATCCGAGACTGCCCACCACTAACTCAACCTTTTTCCTTACTCATAAAATTGCTTCCTAATTTAAAATTTTTATCAATTAAAGTTTTTCATTGATATTTTGATCTTTTGTTCCATTTGAAAACCTTTCTGGTCTAAGGTTAACCCTATTTCTTATCCTATTTTAGCTTAAAAGAGATTCAACCCTTCTTTCCATATGATGGAAATTTTATATAAGTATATCTAAAATCCTCCAAGATTTGGTTTAACACTTTTTCCTGTCTAGCTATAGTTATATATTGAGCATTCATTCAATTGAATTTATCATAATATTTTCATGGTTTAAAAAACCTTATCATTATTTTCTTGTTCTCATCTGAGGTAACCTTCTCAGGAACTCTAAGCAACCACTTCACAAAATATGTTGTTTAGGACCAATATCATATAAATCAAAATTTCTAACTAGCGTTGGTTACCTTGGTGAGTCTGTCCACCATAACATTATGTCAGTTCCATCAACATAGATAGACTAAACTATCTTGTGTTCTACCACTTCCCCTTTTGAATCTCAAGAGAGTATACATGTCCTACCAATGAAGACAACTTGTCTTCATTTCTTGGAATACATGACAATAACTATCTACATACCTTGTAGCATCTTACTCTATCTTTTCCAGATTATAGCGGTTCATCATCCAATTTTTTTTTTTCATTCCAATGAATATGACATCAATTTCCTCATTTCATTCCTTAATCTCCCAAAATTTTGGGTACATATGTTCTTCTTCGGTCCATATTAGCCTATTCCAACTAAATGAAAACCTATTTCATGGACTCATGCCACATTTAATTCTCAAGTAAAATTGTTAGATAATTTGTGGAGATAAATTTCCTTCAACTCAGGATATCCATACCTTGGCTTCTTTTGTCCTTTGATCATTTCCAAGGTTGTAACCTGGTTTTTAGCTAAATTTATTTCTTCGAGTGAAAATTTGTACTAATTCAATTGACAATTCTTGTTCTGCCATGTTGGTTCCTAAAATATTTCAAATTTAATTTCATACTTGTTTACCAATCATGAACATTTCTTAGTGACTCCAAATCATGAGTAATTATATATTCCTTTACCTATTCCATAGGCAATGATCTTAACTTTTATGATCAAGTATTTTTCCTATCCTCTTCTAAGACAGTAGTAATAGTAGTAGTTGACCTTACAATCAAACATATATAAGTTATTGTGTGATAATATTCCTTTCTCATTGGTCATAATCCTTGACCTTTCCACTATCTTTTTCTAACAATTCCAATTTATCCACCCTTGTGTTGGTGGAATATATGACTTTGATTGACATCATGGCTTATGAAAAAGTCAAAAATTCTTACAATTTGAAAATACATTAATGATCTTCATTATATGGGGTATTTTATCTAAGTCAATCCTCTCTCTTTCTTCACCCATTAGTGTTTCCACAATATTATTTCGACTCAAAGTTGAACCCTTCGCAAAATTTACTTTCTGAAATTTATTTATCATTCCTTATTGTTGGCTTTCAATTGGCTTGAATTTACATTTTGTTTCAAAAGTTATATTTATCATTGGTCTCTAATCTCATGGATTCAACTCTCTAAGTAGTATTTTTCCACCAACCACAGACTCAAATTCCATTCCCCACACATCTATCATTGAATAGATGGCCCTTCCATTCGGTGAAGAGTTTGGTATGGTAACCTCATAACAATATCCTACCTAAGCTTAGTGTTGTGCCCTACATAACTAGAGCTTGCATCCACTACAGTCTTGAACTAACAATGTAAACAATGAAAACTTACACTACTTTGGCCAAAATATTCTCACCTAGTACTTCAAATGATAGTCATCCTATTCACATACACTACCATATCTTAGTTTGGTTTATGACCATTCATATACTATGCATAGGTAATTTTCTTCCATAGGTAATCTTTAACCTCAGAAACAACCTATTCCCTTTTCCAATTCACAATGATATTTCTACCAATAAAGTTTAAGCATAAGCTATCCTCCCCTTTAATGGATATTCAAATCCTTAGGTGTAACATATAAGCTTTTCTAGTCTACACATTAAATTTTCATTAAAAACTTAACAAGTTGTTCCCTTCAATGGACAACCTAGTTCCAAGAATATTTCATGGAAATAAGTGATTTGTATCAATATTATAATCTCATTAATAATTTAACTCAATCAAATAGTAATCATACCAGTAGATGATTTTATTCAAGAGCATAACCTCCTTAGTAGAAGGGGTTATTCAAAGAGTAGAATATTTTCAACCATATGACTTCACATCAAGAGTATAAAGCAACCTAATAGGAAAAACTCTAACCCAATAGGTAATCACACCTATGGCTCCAAACATATAGTATTTCATAAACTCAAGTGATTCACTTAACCACATAGGTGAGTCTCAACCTTGGTATACACTAATCCTAGATATAATTTATAATCAACATTTAGTCTACTTATGTAGGTTAAGCTAAACCTATTTCCTTTAAACAAATCTCAACTAAATAACTCATCCAAGTAGGTTATTCTAAACCTATTGGTTTCAATAGGTGATCAAGTAAATATTCTAACCTAGTAGGCAATTCTTAACTTAGAGTTTCATTCATTAATCAAATATACTTCTTGACCCAAATAGATTACTCTCAACATAGGATTTTTTTTAGTAGTAAGGTAATAATTAAGTGATCATACAAGTGTAGATTAGCAATATGACATCCCTTCCTATCATATTTTCCATACTATCATTGTTGACGTTTTGCTAAACTTTATAATTCCTAAGGTTTCCTAGCATTATAAGCTAACATTGTCTAATCACTTCATGACATTGATACATTTCACATTATATTTGTAGTGTAAACTATCTAAGTATAGAAACATCATTCAAGTTCCCACATATGGTGTATAAGAGTATTCATCACTCCCTTAAGCTATTCAAACTTTCATCAAATCTAGTATATAATACTAATGATAAACAATCACTCCTTACCACATGGAGTAAGTAAAAAACTCATAAGGAAATCATAACATTCATGATTCTTTTCCTTTCCAAACCAGCAAATAGATCATTACTCTATTTCAAGCAAACTAGTGTAATTTCCAATTTAAACATACAATGCAAACAATATTTCAATAAAAGATAAAACATGAAGAGAATAGAATTTCATGCATGTTAATTTGTTATTCCAATTAAATCACTGGATCTCAAGCTTGGTCTCCTCTTAAAATAAAATTAGCAACAAATACCTCACAATTTCTATCACCAAAACTCCCTCACAATAACTCTTAGGAAAATAAGAATCTCTCAATGAAAATATAGAAGAAGTGTATCTAAATGAGGTTAGAATTCCTCATATCTATACCCAAAAAACTAGCATCTACATCCTACAAAAAAGGCTTAAGCTATGACACTTCCCAGCTAAATACCATTGGTCAACTTGCTAATCAAAAGTTGGCAGATTTCTATGTCAATAATCACTCAAACAGGATAACAATTTGACCCAATGCTTGCCACAACAATTTGACTAGTTCATAAAGCACATGCTTCAATCAAATAATTTACTTAAACCTTAAATAGAATTCTAAAAGAAACACAAATTTCATAATATGGCTCCATCTATTCATCACATTTCCTATTCACAAGCTTGCTGTTAAAAACAAAGGAATATGTATAAGATTATTTAGTTGTGTAATCAAGGGAAAATCAGATTTGTTAAAGGGGTTAGCACAATAACATTAAAATTCATTGAAGTAACAAAGCACAAAGGAAATAAACATGAAAATAAAAGGAACAATGTTACCATAAATCTTCATCTTCCATGCTTCACCTTTGTTACACCTTCTAGTTTGCACCAAATTGAATGAGGCCCTCAGATTTCAAATGGGCACCTAGGCTAATGCCAAAGCCCTATGCAAATGTTGAAGGATTTGTATAAAAGAAATGACTTCACAATAGACTAAAATGACAATGACTGCAAATGACAATAATAATAGCCTAAGTTGATAGAATGAAAATGAGATATGAAATAAGAACAAAATTGTCATTTTATAGAAACTACAATTTTGAATGTGTGGCCAGGATGAGAAGATGACAAATACCCTAGAATCAATGGTCAAGATTGAATGTTGTAGTATGGAATAGGGTTAGGTCAAAATTAGGGCAAATGATAAAGATGAAGGGTTGAGATTGAATTATGAGATAATTCAATCAAGGGCCAAGATTAAATGAGATGTCAAGAGATAAGATTTGATGTGGAAGATAAGATTGGTACGGACAAAGAGGTTGCTGAAGAAATTAAATAATAAAAATTATTTAAGTTAGGTGGCCAATGAATAATTAAATAATTAAAATAATTATTTAATTATAGAGGAATGTGACAAAAAGAATCATTTTAATTTAAATAATGATTTAATTCAAAATTCAAGAGAGTGGACCAAATTAAATAAATAAAATTTATTTAATTTATGAGAGAAGAGGCCAATGAATAATTAAATAATTAAAATAATTATTTAATTATAGTGGATAGTGGACAAAAATTAAATAAATTAGAATCTATTTAATTTTAAAGAAGGGGACTTAATTAGTGACGTAATTAAATAAATAAAATTTATTTAATTAATCAAGGAGAATAAAGATAAAAATGAATTAATTAAATAATTAAAATTATTTAATTAATAGAAGAATTATGACTTTAGAAAATAATTAAATAATTAAAAATTATTTAATTATTAAGAATGAAAGGGGCAATGTTGAATAATCTAAGAGTTGCAAGCCTAGGACAATTTTATGTGTCTACATTTTGCCCCTCTTTGTCATAATGTAGCATGTCGCATTGTGACAAAGAAAATAAGTCGAGAATATGCCCTAGTGCAAAATAACATGAGGAAGAATGACGAGGAGGGTTATGGTATGCCCCCTTGAGAGGATAGACAGGTTCCAAGAACATGAGTGTGCTCTCAAAATTAATCAGAAGACTAGAATATGAAGAGACAAAGAAATGTTAGTGCAAAAGAAATGGATGATGATATGGATGCAATGCCTATATGAGATGAGTGAGAGAAGATGACAAGATGAAAGAAGATGCATGTTAGTTCCTAAACCAAATCCTTCAAAACATTGACATAGGACTTTAATATTTATTGCTCTTAATCATCATTGGGCAAACTATTGTAATGGCCAATAAACACCATGATATGGCATAGATCAACGTGTGCAAGGTCATACCATCATGTAAGATAAACAGTCACAAACAAGGATGATCATGACTCATACTAGGAGCATGCTTGCCCCAGTATTTTTGCCATAATCAACCACATGCAGAAAAAAGATAAGGACAAATCATGAAACATCGCTGCTTCTCTAAATCCTATTTCTAGGACATCCTTGAGAAACTAGTAGCATGATTGTCGAAAATACAAAAACAAATAAAGCCCTTACCATGATATGTCATTGTTTTTCTAAATCCCAAGATCAGGACCTCGCTAAGAAACTACTAGTCATGTGTGTCAATTGTCATGATACGTCATTGCTTCTCTAAATCCTGGTTAGTGGGATCTCGCTGAAAAAATAATATCATGATAAAAACTAAAAGACAATTGTCAAGTGTTTGTCAAGTGTGTCTGGATATCCACTATTCTAATGCCAAGATGCCATGTTTGATAATGTCGAGATGTCGAAATATTTAAATTTTTGATGACCTTGGAAAATTTCAAGAATTGGTGAATTCTTTCGAGACATTTTATGAATTTTTTTGAATTTTTTTAGGACATTTTATGATTTTTTCTTTGAATTTTTTTTTTAGGACATTTTATGATTTTTTGGATTTTTTTAGGACATTTTATGATTTTTTTTTTTGGATTTTTTGAATTTTTAAAGATGGAGTGAAGTGAAATGTGATATGACTAATTGAAGGAACTAGATGCCCCACACTAGAGGTAGTGCAACCATGGATAAATGATAGATCAAAATGAAAGATTCACTACAAAACATGTCACACAAGCAACATATTCTTTGTAAAAATATGATAATGGTTTGTTGATTGGATGCCAGGAATGATCAATTCCATAAGGCATGATGATGATAAGTTCTTAGGATCATTGATTCCTCTAAGTACGATAAGATTGATGATTGTTTATGATTGATTGACAAAAATATGAGGATTGGATAATGTTTTACGGCTAGGCTTAAATATGATTTGCATGATAAGATTCAAGGTTGCAAAGGAACATGATGACCAACATTGGAGGTGATTTAATCATGGATAAATGATAAGGATGTAAAATATGATGGAATGGTAGCACATAAGGATATGAAAGGCAATCCAAAGCATGTGTTTATAATTTTTCCCTTAATCTCATCAAGAACAAAGGAAGGAAATGGGACATGGATTTTGATAAGCTAGGAGATATGGAATGGAAGAATGCAAAGATATGGATAATGAATAGGATGATCAAGATCAATAAGAAATGGACATAATGTCTAATTATTTTGCTCCCATTCCTCATCAAGACCAAGGAAGGGAAGAAAGGATGCATTAAGATAGGATGGAAAAATATGGATACGGTGAAGGATATGGTATGAAAGATATGGATAAACTGTATAGGATAAGATATACGATGTTCAAGAAGATCCTTAACCTTGTCAAGATCAAAGGTGGAAAGTTAAAGGATGAACATAGAGAGGATAATGGATATGAATGAAAGGATGGATGAAACTTGCCCCCAATTGTAGAGTACAAGAGGAATATAGAAGATAGGACATGGATAGGGATAAATGAAAATGAAAGGTAATATATGCATGATAGGGAGATGGAGGAAGGACTCAAGCATCAAGTTTCACAGCTAATATCCCTTTAATATGTGCTCTAATAAACCATGGAAAGAAAGATTAGACTCATAAACGTTGGTAGATAAATGGTACGATGGAAGAAGCTATGGACTTATGCAAAGGTTTGGATTAAAGGAGGGTAATGGGGGATGGATGTTGGATAATGGATAGGAGTTTGGAAGGCTTGTTGATGGATAAATGAAAAGGATGGAAAGATCAACATTGGCACACACCTTGAAGGGTGGTGGAGTGATGGAGGAGAAATGAATTTTGAAGGTGATAAGTTTTTAGATGGACGATAGGAGGAAGCTTTTAAATAAGAAAATTTGGATGCCAATTTAGATTTTATTGCTTCTATGAGAATTTTACGAATCCACATAGCTTTTGACTTAAATTTTTGATTCATGGGCCTTTGTGGACTTTGAGATTCTTCTTTTTGCTTTATGGGCCTTTGTGGCCTTTGAAATTTTTCTTCTTGATTTATGGGCCTTTGTGGCCTTTGAATTTTTTGCTTTTGAATTGATGGGCCTTTGTGGCCTTTTGGATTTTTCTTTTGATTTGATGGGCCTTTGTGGCCTTTTGGATTTTTATTTTGACTTGGGATCAAATTTTCTTTTATTTTTGCATGGCTCTTTAAGGAGACATGTTGATCCTTTGATACATGTGGATTTTGATATGGAAGCTTTTGACATTTGGCACCCAAATTGCTTCCAAGAGCAATGGGATGGGTGGATGGAGATGAATGATATGGAGGTCTTATGGATGGGTTAATGTAGGTAGAATTTTGAGAGCGCATCAAGGATGTGTGCCTTTGTTGTTCTTGATGAATAGGAGATGAAGGGATGTAGGGACCCAATATGGATGGAAGGGTTGATGAACTAGGGTTTGGATGATAAGGACCAAGGATAGATGGAAGGTTTGATGAACTAGGATAAGGACCTAGGATAGATGAAAGGTTTGATGGACTAGGATAAGTAGGTTTATTTGGATGGAATCTAGGCTTACGATGGATACCAATGTCTTGAGCATGAGGTGTATAACCAAGGCCATGATAATATGTGTTTTCTTGGATAAAAAGGGGTTCTAGGATACCTTGTTCATGAAGGCCTATTCCTTTGCCTTTGTAGTTCATACTTTGACACATTCGTTTTCCAATAGGATATATATTATTTATGAAACAAGATGCAAGTCCATCATGAGGTGGTTGTGATATGGAAGGAATAACAAGATCTTTGAGTAAACCACCTTGGATAAAAGTGAGAGAACCCATTTTATAGGTAAGAGGTTCATGGATAGTTTGAATAGGGGTGATAGACTCTTGTGGAGGATTGTGATCATGAGGGGAATTAGGATGTGTGATAGGATCTTGACATGGGGATAAGGGGGTACTTTGATCTTGACTTGGAAAAGGATCAAGAGGTGTAGGAGATGGAGTAGCTTTCTCTATATTAGGTATGGAATCATCATGAAGTGGTATCAAAGGAATGTCTTGATCATGAGAAGGATGAACATCATCATGGAATGAAAGGGTATCCTTGAATGGAGGTATATCTTGATCTTGATGAGGAAGGGAATCCTGATATTTTGTGGAAAGTCTATCTTGATCATTGGATATGATGGAATCATGAGATGGTATGAACTCATTATATGAGGTGGAAGGAGGATTTGGAAAGATACTTTTCTCTTGAGATGGAAGGGGATCATGTTGGATGACACAAAAAGAGATAAGGGGATCATCATGAGGTTCTTGAGAGATGGGATCTTGGTCAAAGATTGGAGTGGGTTGTAGAATTTTGGTATCATTGGATGGAGTGGAAAGAATGCTTTGATCTTGATGTACAAAGGAGTCTATGCTAGCATGCTTTTGACTAATAGATTGACATGACTGATTGGATGGAGATGGTATGATGAGAGAGGATGGTTGGATGAAATCATTAATTTGGGTAGAAGACTCATGAGGTTTATTTTGAATTACGGGAGATGAAGATAGATGCATGACATGGTAGGATTGCTCAAGATTATTTGTGTTTGAAGATTTAGATTTGGGTTTCTCGTTTAGCCTTTGCAGAAAATCATGGATATTGAATTTGGATGATGTAGTTTTGGATGAGGATAAAGGCTTATGAGATGATTGCATCACTTCATTCAAATGTTGGGATTCAAGTTGTTTTTCAAGCTCTTTCAAATGATGGTCAAGATATTCAATCCTTTGGTTTCGTTCATAGGTCATGGATGAATATGGAGGATAGTAGTTAGACATGTTTGGTTGATGGTTTTGGAAATGTTTTGAGGTGTTGCAAGTTACTAGGTGTGATGTTTGTTTGAGGTCAATTGTGTGTGTTCAGATTTATAAATGTGGTGAATACGGGTTGAAAATCTAGAAAACACTTGACAAGCACGATGTTTTGGTGTATGCAAACACACTTGAGACAAGCACAATCCTAATAGGCCAAGGGTTTGTATACTTGATATAGCCCACCAATTATACCATGGATTGGTGCTAAACACCTTTCCTTCTCGAGAGTGGATAGCTTAGAAGTTTGGTGGCATTGGCTCCCCTCCACGACTCATTAACGTCATTCGAGCACACCAATTTCGGATTCTTGGGTCATCACTTCACAAGAACTGTTATCTCTACTCAAGGGAGTCAGTAGTGAGTATCTTCGGGCATGATATTGTACCCTGCACTATACTAAGCAACGGCTGAAAATGGTTGGCTTATAAAACAATAGGTGTTTAGTTAGGGCATCCATTCGAATGGCCACACATGGGGTGAGAGATTAATCACCAATTAGGTGCCACTCCAGCCTAAAGAGGTTACACTCAACAGGGTTTATGGGAGTACTACTCCGTCTGTGTGACACATCCGCACTCGTGGTGCTTGAACTTTCCTCAAGCACCCATTTTATATCCCGACTGGAAGTGGCTTGGCTTTATCCTGTTACCGATCGAGTCATCCCTTAAGGTGAGTACTTTTTCCATTAAGGTAGGCTCATTTCTAGAGTTGGTAACCGTTTCTCTTACACCCAAGATCGCTCGAAAGCGCGAGGGGAGAGGATACTCTGATATACTAAATCGTAAGGGTGTACAATAGATAAAATGGGTCTGGTTTTCTGATCACTGAGTTTTCACAAGGTGAGAGCATAATCACCTACCATTTGTTCAAACACAATCAAGCAAAGAAGACATGTGTTCTTTTTATATGCACCAAATTCAAATGTTTGCTAATCTAAGAAAAAAAAACAAGCACAAAGTTTGTTTATTCCTTCATTGACATTCAAATCTGCAAACAATGAATATTAGTAGTCTCATATGCAATGGTCTTAGACACATGAATGAGAATCGCCACACGCTACAAGAAAAGATTAGTCACAACTATTAGAGAGTTAGCTAGTCACAACAAATCTGATTTTTAGAAAAAAATTTGACAATACAATGAAAAATACAGAGAATAAACCCTATCTAAAATCTCAAGAGGTTTCGAAAAATATAAATAAATCAGAAAAAATTGCTGTTTTACACCAGAAATTAATTTTTTTATGAAAACTCATAAAAAAATTATAAAAAATACAAAACAGCTCTAAAAATTCTGATTTTTTTACTAGCATCGTCGGATTTTATCGAAAATCTGCAAAAAAAAAATTGTGAGTAGATCTACAACCGTGAGTGAGATATATGTAAATTTGTTTTAAACCCTAATTTCAAAAACTCTATTTTTTGATTAATAATTGCACATCCAAATTTAAAAAATAAAAATTAGATCCCTATTAAAATTCAGAGAGCTTTCCCGAAATGTAAACATATCTAAAAAATTCAATAATTTTCTCCCAAAATTAATTTTTTTATGAAAAATAGAAAATAAATTATAAAAAATTCAAATCGACCCCAAAAAATCTGATTTTTGGAATGAAAGCTCTAAACGTTGTCTCCAATCTGCAAAAAAAAAAATTGTGAAGAAATATGTAGCCATTTGAAAGTTATGGTCGAATCCTTGGAAACTAGGGTTTTGTCCACAATGATGTCAAACCTACAACAAAAATCCAACAAAACCTGCAACAAAAAGAAACCCACCTCCAAGATTTCTCAAAATATGTTAAAATATGTCAGGTTCACCAAATGTAATCAATGGAAAATCAGAATTGTTAAAGGGGTTAGCACAATAACATTAAAATCCATTGAAATAACAAAGCACAAAAGAAATAAACATGAAAATAAAAGGAACAATGTTACCATAAATATTCATCTTCCATGCTTCACCTTTGTTACACCTTCTAGTTTGCACCAAATTGAATGAGGCCCTCAGATTTCAAATGAGCACCTAGGCTAATGCCAAAGCCCTATGCAAATGTTGAAGGATTTGTATAAAAGAAATTACTTCACAATAGACTAAAATGACAATGACTGCAAATGACAATAATAATAGCCTAAGTTGATAGAATGAAAATGAGATATAAAATAAGAACAAAATTGTCATTTTATAGAAACTGCAATTTTGAATGTGTGGCCAGGATGAGAAGATGACAAATACCCTAGAATCAATGGTCAAGATTGAATGTTGTAGTATGGAATAGGGTTAGGTCAAAATTAGGGCAAATGATAAAGATGAAGGGTTGAGATTGAAGTATGAGATAATTCAATCAAGGGCCAAGATTAAATGAGATGTCAAGAGATAAGATTTGATGTGGAAGATAAGATTGGTACGGACAAAGAGGTTGCTGAAGAAATTAAATAATAAAAATTATTTAAGTTAGGTGGCCAATGAATAATTAAATAATTAAAATAATTATTTAATTATAGAGGAATGTGACAAAAAGAATCATTTTAATTTAAATAATGATTTAATTCAAAATTCAAGAGAGTGGACCAAATTAAATAAATAAAATTTATTTAATTAATCAAGGGAGAATAAAGATAAAAATAAATTAATTAAATAATTAAAATTATTTAATTAATAGAAGAATTATGACTTTAGAAAATAATTAAATAATTAAAAATTATTTAATTATTAAGAATGAAAGGGGAAATGTTGAATAATCTAAGAGTTGCAAGCCTAGGACAATTTTATGTGTCTATAGGTTGCATTCCACTTTCTTGATTCAACCTATTTCAAAGCATTTGACATGTAAGAAATGAGATGAATCCCTTTTCTAATAGTGATGCTTTATCATTTGCTCAACGCATTATTTTTTTAGTGCACAACATTATAAACATTATGTGCTATTCATGAATTGACTTAGCCTCTTATTTTATTTGCTAGATTATATCTTAAACCATATTCTAAATTGGCCTTCATATGTGGCCTATTGGAGCACTATTCATTCCTTTAAATTTGCATAGAAATTTCTATTATTAATTTTCTATTTTAACCAGCTACATCTTCTCCTCAATGTGATAGACTTTGGTCAAATGCGTAGGTGTACCATCCCTCTAGTTTGCTATCATGTTAGATAGTGAGTTTATTTTGACAGACTTAGATACCTTGTTATGGTTTTATGATCGCTGGTTTTAGAGTGATGTGGATGTTATGTTTCATGTTACACTTTTTATTAGCATAGTTGTTAATTTTGATATATGTTTATCTGTTGATTAATGATGCTTTCCTTTCGTCAGTCTTGATGTGACTGTATAGGTGAAGGGGAGAGGATTACATCACTCGCATGTGAGTGCCCTATGGTTTTGTGATTTTTCTTCACAGTGTGACTATTATGTTTTATCCCTGTACGACATTCATTTTGATTACAAGATTGCAGGTATAGGACATCATCTCCACCTAACTTTATAGGTTTGAGTATGTCCATATCCCAACGGTTTTGTTGATTGGGAGATAGTAACAGGGTTCCCTGATCAAACCACAACCATGTCATAGTGTGTCATCAGTTTATGTTTGGTTTATTGTTGGGTCATGTCATATTTGATGTTTAAGAATTTATTATCGGTTGAAATTATATGTGTGAATTAATATTTAAGTGGCACCTGGTAATGTTAATTTATATATTTAGATTAAAATCGTTATTTAATTTAGTTAATTTAATTTTATTCAATTAGTAAGGTAATTTAATCCTTGTGGTTAAATTTATGTTATTAAATAAATAAACTAATTAATTAATTATATTTATTTTGTTGAGTAAATAAATAAATTAATTAAACTTATGTTGTTGATTAAATAAATTAAATAATTAAATCTTATTAAATGGATAAATAAATAAATTAAATTAAAGTTATTGATTAAATAAATTAAATAGTTAAAGTTGTTTTGAAAAATGCATAAATTAAACGATTTAGATTTATTTGAAATAATATTTTGTTTTAAATCATTTAAAATGAAAAATATCTTAAAAATGCATAAGGGGGAAATAACTATGGTGGTTGATCGGATATTTTGAAATTTTGACTAAAATGGAGGAGAATTAATTGGAATTTTTTTTTTTTTGGAAAATTTGTTTTGAAAATAGAAGGCTTTCTTTGTATTTCACATATTTTTGGATTTGGAAGTGAATATTTTTGAAGGAGGATCTGAAATTTTGGATTTGGCAAGGAAGCACAACATCAAATTGTATTTCTTCAAACTTTAGAACACAGGTTCTTTATTGCTTTATTTTTTTTAGAATCTTTGATTTTTAATTTTGAAGAGGTTGTAAATCTTGTTGAGAATTCTTGAAAATCTCTATAGAAAAAATGGAGAAATTCTTAGATTTTTGTAGAGAAAACAACGAAAATTCTGGCAAATCAAATTTTAACAATAGAAAAATTGAAAGAGAAACAAAAGAAAAATTTGAAACCTTTGTGTTTGGAGTTGAAATTTTCCATTACAATTTAGAAATTGAAAATAAAAATTTGTGCTTGAAAATGATTTTGCTATAGTTATTTCTGTAGAAATTTTTCCTAGTTTGATTATAAAATGGAAATTTTCATGTATATATACACACACACACACACACACACACACACACACACACACACACACACATATATTTTACAAATAAAATTTATATGTTGTTATGTTGGGAAATTTTCTATGAAAAAAAACTTATCTATAAGAGAAATTTCTGTCAAAAAAATGTTCTAGGAATGGAAAGCAGGGGGGATTTATTTATTTTGAATTAGGAAAAAATGTTAAGGGTGCTGGGGGGTTTGCCCCACAGCCACCCCATAGGGAGGTGACTGTGGAGGCAGTGCTACTGCCTTCACAACACACCCCTGTGAGAGGCTACATACCAACCTTCTCCATAGCAGAGTGCCCCCTGTTTATGTGGGGTTGACTTTAATAAAATGAAATCTTTTATTATAATATATATAATATATGTATTATATATAATATTTAAATATAATATATATATTATGTATATAATATATATATAATTATATATTTTAAATAATTGGATTTTAATTAAATAATTGAAATATATTTATGATTTGGAATTTAAATATTTTTTTAAAATATATATTTAAATATAAATATATATAATTGTATATACAATAAATATATAATTTATATATATATATATAAATATATATATGTTTAATTTATATTTAAATAAAAATATTTTTAAGGTTATTCTATTATAATGATGCAAATATTGATTTTAAAATAGAATGATGTTATTAGAAAATTGTTTTTTTGTTTAACTTTAGTTGTAATGGACGAAGTTGAAAGGAAAACAATTAGTTTAAGATTCTTTCTTTTTAAATTTTTTTTTCTTAAAAAGAAAATAATAATATTAATTATTCTGATTGATTACATGCAAATGTTATTGCTTTACTTGGATTTACGAAATCCTAAAGTAGGTTATTAAATTGCATAAATTGTATTTTCGTTATGTTATCTCTCTCATTCTCATTGTTGGGTAAATGGAGTTATTTGTTTATGTAAGACTTCAAGATGTGTTTTCTTGAGATGCGGATTGTAACTTATGTTGGTTTAGCTTAGAAATAACTTGGGTAGTGCATGTGGTATTTTATCAAGTATGGTCACCTAGTTCTACAAACAGGTTGTGTTGTACATTGTTATTAAGTTGGTATTTGTGATTGGTTATGTGCACCTGGTTTATCCTATGTTAGTGGAATTGACCCCTTATGTTGCTAATAGTGGTGTGGATTTTCATGAGGGTCAACACACAAAGTGGTGTTAGGGTAACTCATGTAGAGTTAGATTAATAAGTGATAATCTAATTAAATATGTTAGGGGAAAAGGGTAGTTTAAACACTTAACTTATTTTAAGTTCCTCACTCACAGACTTAAGGGCTAGTAAATACTTGGGATGAGACGAGAAGGCCTAGAATGGGATGATCAATATCTTGTTTCTCAGAAAGATAATCGATTCCGCATTGGATTGCATGTGGGGCTGGGTTTCGTTAGAGGTCACCAGGGTAACCCAAGATGGGGACTGGAGCCTAGGAAGATTCACTAGGGTAACCCATGCAACTTTGTGATGACACTCCTCATATGACAACCATCGGTTAGTTTGTTGTATTGTGTGGTTGATCATTGTTATCTGGAAGCATTGTAACCATTTTGTAAGTTTTGTACTTGTGTAGTTCAATACTATTTTTTCCTTTGTCTAGAGGTTGTAGGTTTTCCTAGGAAGATCTTTTACTATCTCCTAGCATGGGGTTTGGTCCTTCAGGTACCACATGGTTGGGTGGAACGTGTGCCTTACACCATTGGGTCCCTAGTTCTTATTCGTGATGGTGAGTAATTCATGATTGGAAAGCTCATGTGTACCAGTGAATTTGTAATTTTATCTTATTCTCACTTGTATATGTTGGATACCTTATAAGTTGTAATTGTATCACTCCTCAATTATATTCGAGGAGAATCTTTGTAATTTGTAATTGTAACATCTTTGTATAAACTATCTCATTTGGAAGTGAGAGTTGTAATTGTCATATTGAATGGATACAATTAATGAATGGATCATTATTGTACTTTATATTTTATGTGATGTATTTTAATGTTAATAGATATGTGATCTTGAATTCATGAGTAATAATCTTATGTTATGTCTAGTAACTTTTGTCAGTAATGTGAATTGTAAATAGCATCGTCATGTACCTTAGAGAATGTTTACGTAAGTGTAGTTTACCTTACTTGTTTAATTACACTTTTAAGAAAAAAATGTTTGCTTTTGTTATGTGTGTGACATTCTCTATGGTTTCGTGGTGAGCGTTACACATGGTATCAAAGCCCAAGTTTAAACATTGGGTGCTATGGGATAATGTGGAACCCATTAAGTTGTTAGTTGCATAGCATTTAAGTTTGCATACCTTGTCTTATGTCATGGTGTGTATCTATACAGGATCATGCCACCTAGGTGAGGTCATGGCCATGTAGGTGGTTGCAAAGGTATTCAACAGAATTCACCTCCCATTGTTCCCCATGACATAGATTGTGAGGAGCAGGCTTCTCAATACGTACATGAGGTTGGTAATTAGAATCAGGATCTACCAAGGATCCGAGACACTAAGTTGCATCAGTTACTAGAGGAGTCTCTAGCTCGTCTGGGTCCATGACACGATAGAGATCAGGATGTTATAGGTGAGAGAGAGGTTCTGGCTCAGTTAGAGACATTCATGGCTACTCATATGAGAGACCTTCTTAGAGCTCGTCCGCCTACATTTGATAGTTTGGGCAGTGGATCAGAGGCTGAGATGTGGTTAATAGATTTGAATAGGTGTTTTTATATGCACCCTTATGGTAGCAACACCAAAGCTAAGTGTGTAATCATGAACTTGAGGGATTTTTCATCTACCTGGTGGAGGATGGAGGAGAAAAAGCTCCATATAGATATTAGTACTGTATCTTGGGATTTTTTCCTAGAGAGGTTTAGGGCTAGATTTCTTTTTGATCATTGGCATTAGTGTAGTGAAGATGAGTTCCATGCCTTACGACAGATGGCTATATCTGTAGAGCAGTATGAGCATCATTTTTACAAGCTCAAGTAGTTTTTGGGCATCGGTGATGATGATGGCATGTTAGTTCAGCATTTCATCAAGGGCTTAAATGCCTGGATTAGTGGTGGTGTGTGGGTTTTCAAACCCAAGACTATGGAGTTAGCGGTGGTGAAGGCTAGATTGGTGGAGGGGAACCAGGCGATGGCATTGGGTGGTCACATTGGAGTGCAGATAGGTAGTTCTTCAGCTATAGGACCTAGTGCATGCAGTGGCCAGTCTCAGGGAGTTGGACCACCTAGGACATAGCAGGTGTCGATACAAAGTGGATAGTATTAGAGTTTACAGGGGAAAAGAAAGAATTTATAGGAGAGGTAGGGTGACAGGTATCAGTCAGGTGGTCATAGGAACTAGAGGCATAATAAATGCATTTTTTTTCAACAGCTGGCATAGAGTTCATAGTCTAACTATAGGAGTAGTGTTCAGCAGTCGAGCACACCTTCTGGAGGTAGAGTTTATGGCAGGGGTACTGGATGTTTTGTGTGTGTCCAACAGGGTCACATAGCATGACAATGTCTCAATAGGGGAACCTCAGGGTACACTCAGAGGCCAGTGGCATCAAAGCTAATAGTTGGTGATGTAGGCAGAGGGCATTGATTATTTCTATGGTTGATAACCATCAGGTTGATCATTAAAGCACAATAGTAGAGACATATGGTATGTTACAGGGTAACTGAGTTACCATTTTATTTGATTCTGGAGCATCAGATTCCTTTATTTCATTGTTTTTTTGTGGCGCAATGTAGACTTAGGGCCACAAAGCAAGATGTTAAGTGGCAAGTCGAATTGGCCTCTAGTGCTAAAGTTGGAGTGCAATCCCTAGTACCTGATTGTAGATTGGATATTGGATCCTTTCACACTACATTAAACCTCTACATTATACCATTGGGGTCATATGACATTGTCATGGGGATGGATTGGCTTGAGGCTCACAAGGCCTTTATAGATTGTTGATGCAAGTCGATTCGATGCATTGATGCATCTAGAAGTGAGGTAGAGATTGTGGGAGTTTAGAGAACCATATCCTTGAGGAGGATCTGGGTATGTGCAGGATCATCATGGAAAAAATAGGCCCTTAAGTGGCAAAAAAATCAGAAAAATCAGTCTTAGGTAACTTGATGTAAAAATTTGAATAAGTTATCTATATTATTTCAAAAATATGTAAGAACATAATCTGTATAAAATTGAATGTAGTTTCTAAACTACTAGGTTTATTTAAAAATAAATAAAATCTATTTGGTGAAAATTTGAAAGTTCAATGAAGTAGTACTTAAATTTTAGGGAAAAAATAAGAAGTAGGTGTCTGTTTGACCACCTAGGTAACATAATAAAATGATAATATTTTTTTATAATATTTTATATATAAGTAGAGGACTCATGTTCAAATGTGATGCATATTTTTTTGTAATTTTTTATCCATATAAATAATTAATTATGAATTTTTTATTACAAATTTTTAAAAATATAAAAACTTGTATGTCTAACCACCTTAACTTGGTCAAAACTACATGAAATTTATTTTTTATTTTTTTAATCCTATAGTATGTGAAGCATAGAATGTGACACATGTTTTAGATTCAAAAAATGTGATACCGTTTGAAAGTTATAGATTTTTTCACTCAGCCTATCGATAAGAACTTTACTCATAATTCTAATAGAAAATAAATAATAATTATTTATTAAATTTAAAGTAAAGCATAATTTATATTGGTGGAAATCTAAGAATCTCCTCTAAAAACCCTTTTCGTTTCATTAATTTTGGGTAAAAAAAGTCATCAGCCACATACCCTACAAATACCCATAATATTGCCACTTTTTGGCCCATCATGATCCTACACATACCCATCTCGGCTATGCAGCTAAAGAGATGTATACGTTAGGGATGTCAATTATTTGCAATAATAGTAAATGACTTGGAGTTGGGTGACAGTGAGGAGAAGGTTCCTCTTGATAGCTATCCCATACTTCAGGAATATGTAAATGTTTTTCTTGGTGATATTCTAGGGATGCCACCTCAGTGTGACATTGATTTCAGGATTGATTTGTTACTTGGTTCCAAGCCTATTTCACGAGATCCATATTACATGACTACACAGGAGCTTAACGAGCTCTACTTTTAGCTAGAGGAGTTGTAAGCTAAGGTTTTCATCTGCCCTAGTGTTTCACCTTGGGTAGCACCAGTAATTTTTGTGAAGAAAGATGGTTCTCTTCATTTGTACATAGACTACTGTCAATTGAACAAAGTGACAATCAGGTACTGATATCTCTTACCTAGGATTGATGACTTGTTTGATCAGATCAAGGGTGTTATGGTATTTTCAAAGATTGATCTTAAGTTAGGGTATCATTAGTTACACATATTTGATGTTGATATCCATAAGATGGCATTTCACACACGTTACGATCACTACGAGTTTATTGTGGTACCATTCAGGTTGACAAATGTGCCATCTATGTTCATGAGCTTGATGAACGAAATATTTTGCACATATCTTGAAAGTTTTGTACTGGTATTTCTTGATGATATATTGATCTATTCTAGGACAATAGAGGAACATGAGGAGCATTTGAGGTAGGTATTGCAGCGTTTGAGAGATAATCAGTTGTATGCTAACCTGTCCAAATGTGAGTTCTTAAAGACTGAGGTCAAGTACATCTTGGGCATGTGGTTACAGGAGAGGGTGTTGTAGTAGATCCTATGAAGATCCAACCAATCAGTGATTGGACATGCCCACTAATGTGGTAGAGATGCATAGTTTCATGGGTTTAGTAGGTTACTATAGGAATTTTGTTGAGGTCTCGAGGATAGAAAATCCTATCACTTCTCTTCAGAGGAAAGGGAAGAAGTTTGTTTGGTCAGAACAATGTGAGTCAACATTTTAGGTGCTGAAGGAGAAGTTGACTAGTGCACTTATTCCTGTTATACCTAATCCTACTAGAGATTTTGTTGTCTACTTTGAAGGGATTAGGAGTAGTCTTGATGGAGGATGGTCAAGTGATTGTGTATGAATTATGCAAACTCAAGGATCATGAATTGAATTACCCTACACACGATCTTGAGTTGGCAGTGGTAGTGTATGCCTTGATGAGATGGAGACATTTCTTGTTGGGGCATAGATTTGAGTTGCACAGTGACCATCAGAGTCTATAATTCATCTTCATGTAGCCTAATATTAATGTTAGGCAAAGGCGATGGATGGAATTCATTTGTGAGTATGACTTTGAGGTGAAGTTTATCCAAGGGCAGGAGCATGTAGTTGTCAATGCTCTCAGTGGGTGGACATATGAGTTGTCTGAGTTGAATCTTGGTGTGGATTTAAGGAGTCAGATTATCTCTGCACTTCTTACAGACAGTTGGTACTAGGAGGTGAAATCAGAGATAGAGTCATGAACGGTTCTGGAAGGTAGATTCTCAGATTATTCTCTAGATTCAGATGGATTTTTGAGGCACAGGGGACACATTTATGTTACATTATCTGGAGATCTTCATACCTTGGTTTTGATAGAGACACATCGGGCACCTTATTCAGCTCATCTAGGAGTGAAGAAGATGCATGCTGATTTAAGATAGCTTTATTTTTGGGCAGGTATGAAGGGAGATATCAATGATTTTGTGTCAAGGTGTTTGGAGTGTTAGCGAGTGAAGGCTAAACACCAACATCTGATAGGGCTTCTACAACCACATTTGGTGCTAGAGTGGAATGTGATATAATCTAATTGGATTTCATTGTTGGTTTACCCAACTCTTTGTGACAACAACATGGTATTATGGTGATGGTGGATAGGTTGACGAAGGTATCACACTTCTCGCCTATTCGTTCATCCTATAATGCTTCATTTGTTGCTAGAGTGTTCATGGGAGATATTGTGAGGTTGCATGGTATTTTGCATCAGATCATTTCTGACAGGGATCTTGTGTTCACCTCAACTCTCTGGACGTCATTACAACATGCTATGGGGACAAAGTTGAACTTCAGTTCATCATATCACCCTGAGATGGATGGACAGACTAGGAGGGTCAACCAGATCCTCGAGGATATGTTGCAAATGTATGTGATGGACCAGCAGACACAATGGGAGGACTATCTCCATTTAGTGGAGTTTGCTTATAACTATAACTGAGGGTTGCTTTTAGGATTGGATTCAATGTTAGCAAATCAATGAAGATAATAAACCCAAAGCTATTATAAAATACAATGGAAGTAAACAAAAGAATGATTATACCAGAAAACTGCCAAGACCTCCACGATTCACTTTTGTAACACCTTCTAACTTGCTAGTTGGCATGTTGCCCTTAGATTCATCATGCAAGCAATCTAAAATAAAAGTCTAAGTCCTACACCAAGCTTTGAAGGATTTGATCAATGCCTAATGCCTATGACAATATGAGTGAAGTGCCTATGCCTAAATATGCCAAGACTAAATGAAGTAAGATGACAAATGTTGCGATGTCTAATGTGTTATATCTAATGCCTCCAATGTCTAAAATCCAACGCCTCCCATAAAAATGAGAGGAAAATGGCATTTTATAGAAAATGCCATTTTGAATGGATGAATGAGATTGAATACCAATAAGATGTCTAACTCAATGGCCAAAATTCAAAGTTGAAGTATGGACTAGGGTTAGGTCAAAATTAGGGAAATGAAAACAAATGAATGGCTAAGATTAAATTATAAAATAATTCAATCAAGGGCTGAAATTAAATGAGATGTCAAGAGATAAGATTTGATGTGGAAGATAAGATTGGCACAAAAAAAGAGGTGATAGGAGAAATTAAATAATAAAAATTATTTAATCTAGGTGACCAATGAATAATTAAATAATAAAGATATTATTTAATCATACAAGAATGTGAGAAAAAGAATCATTTTGAATTAAGTAATGATTTAATTCAAAATTCAAGAGAGTGGACCAAATTAAATAAATAAAATTTATTTAAGTTATGAGAGAAAAGACTAATGAATAATTAAATAATTAAAATAATTATTTAATTATAGTGGAAGGTGGATAACAATTAAATAAATAAGAATTTATTTAATTATAGAAAGAAGAGGACTTAATTGGCGTAATTAAATAAATAAAATTTATTTAATTAATTAGGGAGGAATAAAGATAGAAAATGAATTAATTAAATAATTAAACTTATTTAATTAATAGAAGACATATGACTTTAGAAAATAAAATTATGAAGAATGAAAGGGGAAATGATGGAGAATTTAGAAATCGAAAACCTGAGACAATTCTTAGTGCCTACATTTTGCCCCTCTTTATCATAATGTAGCCTGTCGCATTGTGACAAAGAAAATAAGTCCAAAAATATGCCCCAGTGCAAAATAAGATGAGGAAGAATGACAAGGAGGGTAGCGATATGCCCCCTCGAGAGGAAAGACAGGTTCCAAGAACATGGGTGTGCTCTCAAAATTGATGAGAAGAGTAGAATATGAAGAGACAAAGAAATGTTAGTGGAAAAGATGTGGATGATGATATGGATGCAATGCCTATATGAGATGAGCGAGAGAAGATGACAAGACTAGAGAAGATGCATGTTAGTTCCTAGACCAAATCCTTCAAAACCTTACCGTAGGACTTTAATATTTATTGCTCTTAATCATCATTGGGTAGATTGTTGTGATGGCCAACAAACACCATGATATGACATAGATCAAGGTGTGCAAGTTCATACCATCACATAAGACAAGCAGTCACATACAAGGATGATCATGACTCATACTAGAGCGTGATTACCCCAATATTTTTTTCATAATCAACCACATATAGAAAAAGACAAAGACAAATCATGAAATGTCGTTGCTTCTCTAAATCCTGTTTCCAGGACATCCTTGTGAAACTAACAACACGATTGAAAAAATATACAAATAAAGTCCTTATCATGATACGTCGTTGTTTTGCTAAATCCTAGAATTAGGACCTCGTTGAGAAACTAGTAGTCATGCGTGTCAATTGTCATGATACGGTGCTGCTTCTCTAAATCTTGTTATTGGGATCTCGCTAAAAAACTAATAACATGATAAAAGCCAACATAAAAGTGTCAAGTATTTGCCAAGTGCATCTGGATATCCATTGTTCTGATGTCAAGATGTTGGGTTTGATGATGATGAGATGTTGGGATGTCAAAGTTTTCACGATGCCAAGATGACTAATGTCGAAGATTTCCAAATTCAGGAAGGACACATCCTGAATAATGTTGATGTCAAGAGGATTGATCCCTAAATGTGGAAAGGGGTCCCTCAAAATGATGATGATGCCCAGGAAGGACACATCCTAAGGCATAAATGATAGAGTTTATTCTTCAGAAGGACACATCTAAAGAATACTAATATCAAGAGGAGTGATCCTTAGATTTAAAAGGATCCCTCAATATGTCAAATGACAGTGACGATGCCTAAGAAGGACACATCCTAAGGCATGAATGACAAAGGTTATCTTTCAAAAGGACACATCTAAAAGGTAACCAAGAGCTGACAATTTGAAAAGGTTATGATCATATGACTTGTTTGGACTGAGTTTGACTTGTGTTTGACTATATGTCGATATTGTCATGATGATATGATTAACGTTTTGATGAGATTGTCATATTGAAATAACCGGTTGCCATGAATCATTTTTAGGAATTTACCCATTAGGGAATGATTCGCTTTGCCTTGAAGATATTTTGGCGTGTGTGCCAGTGTAGTGCCATGAACCCTAATGAACTGACCTAGTGCGGCCTCAAGGGCTCATCGACAGATGGCCTTGCCTATGTCATACACTCAGAGACCTTGTAGTTTGACATGACCAATGATTTTTTCTTGATGCCCAAAGATTGCATCATAATTTTATTTGGAAAAAACCTAAAAAGATTGACCTAATGTCTCGGGGACTCAAATGTGAGTCTTGCCTGCGTAGCAAATGTGTAGAGACAACATAGTTCGGACAATGACATGGATTGACTGACATGACTGACTTTGACTCCATTTTTTAGGATTTTGACATTGATTTGGATTTTTTTGTGTTTTTCTTCAGGATGTTTTATGATTTTTAGGTTTTTCTCCAAGACATTTTATGACGTTTTTGTCTTTTTTCAGGATAGTTTATAATGTTTTTGTCTTTTTTCAAGACTTTTTGTGATGTTTTTATTGTTTTTTTTTAGGACAATTTATGATGTTTTTGTCTTTTTTTAAGGATAGTTTATGGTGTTTTTGTCTTTGTTTAGGACTTTTTGTGATGATTTTGTCTTTTTTTTTCAAGACTTTTTGTGATATTTTTGTCTTTTTTTTAGGACTTTTTCCTATGTTTTGGTCTTTTTTTCTTTTTTTTTTAGGACATTTTATGATGTTTTTTTATTTTTTCTGTTTTATGATTTTTTTTTGGATATTCATGTTTAAGAGAATTGTGACAAATGCATATGATTGATGCCTACACATGAGAATCCAAGGACAAATATGATTGTGCCCCTAGTCAAGTTGAATACCAATTGATAAGTGATGACAATGTTGTTTGACGTGGGAAGGATGCACCTTGAAACAACGTGAGGATGATGATGATAATGTGATGAAAGTATGGAGGTCTATGCTAGGCCAGGAATGCAGTCAAGTAAAATTTTGGATAATGTGCTTGTGTGGATTAGACTTGTTGCATTTGGAATGACTTGGTTAGGACTAGATGGGATGATGATTATCCTTAGACTGTTTGACAAAGGAAAGCCAAGATAGGTGACAGGCATGAAAGGATGAGAGGTGGCCTTGGTAAAAGACGGGAAACATGAAACTAATGGAATTGTCATATGATTTTCAAGGATTATGTCATATAAGGACAATAAGAATATGATGGTCAATGACTAGATGTTTCGTGAATAATATATGACTGAAGGATAGACACGTCAAGAGTTTTCCCAAAACATGATTTATGTGTGCCAGTTTTATGTCAAGACCAAGGTAACTAGAAAAAATGTGTCAAAATGATAGGGCTTAGATGGATGTCAATGTCATGAGGAAGGCATGGGAAATGAGACGACTTGCCCCCAAGTATAAAATTCCACATAGACAATTTATTTTACACATGATGCCTGTTTACCAGGTTTTCATCATGGTACTTATCTAGGGTGCCTATTTTCCAAGTTTTGACCATTTGGATGATCTTTTTTCTCTTTACTATTTTCTTGAATTTTTTTTTTGTGTCACCAAGATGCCTATTTTCCATGTTTTCATTAGGGTGATGATGTTTTATATTTTTCAATTTTTTTTTGTATTTCTAATTTTGTGGATAGCCTGGATGCTTTAGATAACCACTGACTATTCTGAATCCACTAATGGTGCCATGATATGCCAATAATGACCTTGTTAAAGGAGTTGTCTTGTCAGGATCATAGTGCTTGCATACAACTGATCGATGTCATTGTGATCCTTTCTGATACTAGGATTGGCCTTATTAGAATATGCACATCACAATAGAGTTCCATGAGAGTCCTTGTGGTAAAGAGTTGTCGCCAAGATGTGACAAATTTGTGACGTGGGATCTTTGGACTTTAGACGATATGTAGGGTTATGACAAATGATGGTAGATGTGGAAAGATTGTTTGGATGTTTAGATGAATTACTTTTTATTTTCCAAACTTGGGATGGTGGATGATGGATTTTGGAGGGATAGTGTTTGGAACCAACACTTTTATATGCCTTGATTGATGACCATTTTGAAGGAGGTGGACATGTGTTATATGTGGGAGTCCTCTTGTCTTGTGGCTCCATATTGTGATTGAATTTTGTATTTGACTTGCTTTCTTTGTTTGATCCATCTTTCTTTGAGATCTATTTTAATTTCATTTGTCCACTTGTCCTTTTGTTTGATTCAATGGCCTTTGACATTTTATTTTGATCTTTTAACTTGTAAGACTTTTGTTTTTGTTTTTTCCAAAGGGAAGGTTTATTTATGATGGAATGACAGTTCATGGTGTGGGTGGAAGGGGTAATGGAAACAATCCTATGGCAAGGATTTCTCATGGACTCCATTTTGACATTTGTATCTGACAAAGTTGCCCCTAGTATTGAGGAGGTACCACTAACATTGTTTGATTTACTATTGAAGGAATAGCCAAGACCTTGATGTCTATAATTTTCCTGAAGCTATATTGGTTCTAGAATGCCTTGCTCGTGTATGCCTAGTCCTTTGCCTTGATATTGCATACTTTGACAGATTCTATTTGCGATGGAGTATTTGTTGTTGTGAAAGCAAGATGCTAACCCATCATTAGGTATGTGGATACTATCACTTGTAATATTTTCATCTGCAAGAAAGCCTGCTCTAACAAAGATAGATGACCCTAGTTGATAAAGTGTCTTAGCATCATTATCTTGTTGGACATATTCCTAATTGATATTTTTTGTCTACTCTTGTGACATTTCAAGTTCAGATGATTGTATTGGTACTTCCAAGTTGATGTTAAATCCATCATTATGGTAAGTGTCATAGAGTCTAGTAAATTCAGCTATAGCTTGATCATTTTCAAATATGTCTATATTGGAATACTCTTGTTCTTGAGGAATATCATCTATGTGTGTCATGGAGGAAAGTTTCTCATTTTGGAAAGTGTCAATAGTTGAGGCCTGTATAGGATTGGAAAGTGTTTGATCATGAATGGTGTAAAGGTCAAGGAGTGGATCGTTTCAGATTTATTGGTTAATGGTATGGTCTTGGTCAAAGATGGGGTTGTCATGGATTTGGACTTCCTAGTCAATGGTAGGGTCTTGGTCAAAGATGGGGTTGTCATGGATAGGTGTGTTTTGGATGTCATGATTGTCTTGAAGGACTTCTTGAATGGACTTTAAGATAGGGTCATGGGATGGGCTACCTTGTTCTTGACATGAGGGTGACATTATAAGGTCATGCTTTGGGCTTTAATTTTGACATGTATCCTCAAGTTTAGACAATGGGATGTTCCTTTGAGTAATGAAAATTTTTCCATGACTAGATGTGGCTTGTGAGGGGGTGACTTGAAAAGGATTAATGGATGAAGGACTAGGATAGGACATGGGGACTTGGACTGGACTAGTATATGAAGGACTAGGATATGACATGGGTACTTGCATTGGACTAGTATGTGAGGGACAAGGGTATGATGTCGAGACTTGGACCAGATATGACATGGAGTCTTGGACTAGATTAGGATGTGATGACATAGGATGTGGCATGGGGACTTCGACAGGATATGCCATGGAGTCTTGGACTCGATTATTGTAAGGTTGACTAAAATAGGACATGGAGACTTGGACTGGATCAATATGGTATGATGTGGGGGCTTGACATGAGTTGATAGATGGTTGATAGGGCATGTAGACATTGATAGGATTGATAGGTGAAGGAATAGCATATGACGTGGAGACCTGGAATGGACTAGTGGACAATTGGTTTCCCTCGTCAAAGTTAGGATAAGGGTGATAACTAGACATGTGTTGTGAATTAATGGTAGGATTTGTGTTAAGTGAATTTTGGTAGTGAGGGTAGATGGATGGAGGACTAGCACTAATGGGTTTTTGGTACGAAGGACATTGATTTTTGGCTTGGATGAATTGTCTCCTAAAGTCTGAGGCTTCTTGGTACTGACCTCTGTAGAGTAATTCACATTCAACTTTACTAGCAAGCCTATCAATATGTTGGTGAAGGGAAGACAAGGTGGTGGATGTCATGATGTTGTTAAATGCAAAGTGATAATGACGTTTGTCCAAGGGAAATGACTAATGCAAGGTGATAAAATTTGTCAAGAAAGGATGCCAAATGCTAAGGTGACAATGAATATGCTGGCTAAGGAAAATGACCAATGCCAAGTCTAGATGCCAAATGAGGACTATGATGGACAATGCAAAGTCTAAGTGCAAAATGAGGATTGAGATTGTGTTTTGATGTTTTGTTGAAAAGTCTGAGTTGCCTAAGGTTGACTGTTTGTGTCCAGATTTGTGACTATTGTGTATAATGTTTGAGTAATCTAGCAAGCACTTGACAAGCACAGTGTTTTGAATGTAAGCAAGCACACATAAGACAAGTACAATCCTAGGTTAGGCCAGGACAATATTTGCTAGATTCCATGTGGGTTTCCCCAAACACATATCAGTAGCATGTGAATTTAGAAGCTTGGTTGCATGGGCTCCCCCTTACAATGCACTCTCTTCTCAGGCCAACCAAGCTTCCAACCCCCATGAAACTCACATGGTAGATTTGATCACCTCTACTACAGACTGCGAAAGTGTGGATGCCTTCACAGTGACTGGTGTTGTGCTAGCAAATAGAAGGTTTTTGGCTTACTACACAAAGGTGTTTAGTTTGGGACCCCCATTTGAGTGGCCATACATGGGGCAAGAGATTAATCACCATTTAGGTGGCACTTGTCATGCCCATAATTTTCTTGCCAGAAAAACCAACTAATTTTTTTTTACAAGCATATATATTCATTGACACTGTAATTGCCAAGATGAAATAACATGATTACAAGTGTTCCTTCCAATAATATTATCATTAAGTTTGAATCTTGTCATCACATTTGACTAATAGGGTATATCAATTCGACTTGGTCAAATTAATTTAAGTAGAGATTAGTTTAACCTAATATAATTAACTTGTCAATTGTGTGAGTTAGCGGTTAAGGATCTAGGATACCACAATACTCAAATATCACTTGTATAAATTGTTTTATGGAAATATCTTCACGTAACTTTAAATTAAACCCCCTTTTAACCAAACTCACGTCTAAAATGTTTTGCTACCCTTGTTTGCTTAGTCTACTAAATCTCAAATTAAATATTAAATAATTTCTATATGTCGTTCTACTAATATGACAACTTTAACTAAGCTCTTGATTATAGTTAGAAAATAACAAATCATTTAATTACATGGGTAATCCTCGATAATAATCGTATCCTTAAGTAGCATGATTTTGAACCATCCATTTATTGTTTATTTATTATCATTAATATTTTCCTATAGGATGCACCCCAACAATTTTTATAGCAATAACAATCATGTTATTGGTATGGTATTGCTATACCACTTTAGTGTTTCTATTTGTTACTGATATTATTTTCCCATGTTAATAATAATGCTCACTCTATGTCATGCCTAAAAATAATCCACTAGAAAATGCAACAATTTTTTTTTGAAATCTATTAATTAAGTTAATAAACACTCTTTAAGTGTTTGAGATGTAACACTTAACATGATGACATAAGTATTATCCTTACTTAGATAATAGTAATAATACTTTTTGGTCAATACTAATATGAATGTTATTATTTAATTGGCATTCAACACTATTCATAATGTTTTGGTTTACTCATCAACTAATCCCGTTAACAATATTGTGCATAAAAAAAAATTGACAAGTAATATATTATATGATTACAATATCACTGTCTAAATATTAATAGTATTATTCTTTACCACATAATCTTAGATGATAGCAATGTTAATTATTGACTATTAATCCTATATATTTGTTTATTGGACAACTCAATCTTAATACTAAGTATGTTATTGATATTTAATTTTTTTCTCAATATAAATGATAATACTAATTATTAACAATTCCCCTACATTTAATATATATAAATATATATATATATATATATATATATATATATATTCCAGATAGACTTATTTCTTAATGTTAATATCACCGTTATTCATCCACAATAATAATAATATCATTATTCTCTTGACAACCAATTTTTAGAAATAACATTATTATTATATAATCCACTATTGAATCTTCCAATCTAAATATTAATGGTAATAAAAGTAAATCAGCAACTAAACATTTACAATATAATTAATATGATTGTTATTTTATTTACTTATTTATTTTTAATAACCAACAAAATATCAATTATATTATTGCTAATTAGTCAATAAATAATTGTTAATATTGATAACATTACTCTTTAATAATTTTTATTTTATTTTATTTATTAAAATGCGTAAGTTTGAATGATAGTGATGTTGTTATTTACTGAATAGATTTTTAATAATATTATTCACTCTTAATACATACATCTATACCACCCAAGTAGCAAATAAATAAAACTCCCATATATTTTATATATCCAATTATTCGTGAAAGGATAGGTAGTTATCCAAAAGAAAGTTACATTGTTAATCTTTATTAACCTTATTTTTTTTTCACCTTTCTTTTTTTATTCATCTTGGGTAAATTGACATCTAAATGTTTTTCTTTAAATTATTTATTTTAACTTTTCCCTCTACTCATGTTGGGTAAACTCGCATTTTAAAAGTATTCACGCTGAAGTGAATTTAAATTCTATTACGACAGGCATCCATTCATGAATATTGTTATTAGAATATGTATCTAAAACTCTTATTCTTTAGTTGATAATTTTAAGTAAGGCTATCTTACTTTGACAATGTTAGATTATTATAGTGAATTTCTCTTTTGAGTTTAACCATGAAGATGGTATTATTGTTATCGAATCTTGGCAATACTGCCGTAAAAATGTCCAAGCTATCCAATATTTAGGAATTAAATATTCACTCAACGATAGAGCCACTACTATGTTGCCACTAGAGAATACTTTGTTGCATTAAACATGAGCGCTGTCACTTACCTATGCTTCTCATAGCTGGGGAAAAGCTACTAAAAGGGATGAATTCTTATAATATTTTAAATATCAATATAATATTCACTTTACTTTTTTTTTTATATATATATATATTTTTATGCTGCTGAAAAATTACATGTTGTATGATGACTTGCTCTCAATCTGGAAATAAATACATGCCAGGTGGTAGGGTGAATGCTACGCCAGTCTGGATATTAATTGTTAGTTGCAGCCTGGATATTAATTGTTAGTTACAGCCCATTTAACAATTCACCAATTTCTCTATCTGCTAACACTTACTGTGAGATTTGACTGGAGACTCCATCACATAAATATATTTGTTTTGTTCTGACACGCTATCAGGAATACAATCTTAAGACCTGACATGTTTCAGACTAATTAATACGAGGGATTGACCACATTCTATGGACGTAGGTCGCTCTCATCCACTACAGCCCGAATTAACTCTCAGACTGATTGGTAGGTCCTTAGCCATGGTTCCAGATGGGTTACGCCTTAGCATCTAATTCTTTTTTTTTTTTTATTCAATTATATTGGTTGGTAGCCGACTTATATTTCAAATACAGATATTAACTGCCAATTCCTATTTGAGGCTGTTGCTGCAACTATCAGTGGTTGTGCATAATTAATATGGGGCGATTTAATACTGCAAAAGCCAACACTGCTGTACTCATCCACTAGGGTTCATTACCAGTGCAACATGTGAGAATACCAAGAAGATGTAGACTTGAAGTTGATAGTAATTCAACGCAAACATAATACCTTGGTAAAAGGACTCACATTTTGGAAGGAGATTACCGAACAGGTTTACACATCTCTTCACTATGCCTCAGGTGCCATAAGTAGACACCAACATAAGCTCATTGAGTAAGGTCAAGAATTTATATACTATGTGGTATCAACGCAAATTTAGACTATGCAGCAGATATGAAACATTGTTTTCCTGCTGGCAATAGTAAGGAGGAGGTTTGCAAAATTAACATGCATTCACAGGCATATAACAGCCTTGGCATGCCATTCAACACCCCAGCATTGTTTGGTTAACTACGGTGTTTTATTTCCAATAAATATAACTTAGATCTCCTTTATTCCTTTATTTATTCCTCTATATGGTATCATAGCTTAGTTGCTTTAATTTCCCCTTGTTTTATTTTATTTATTTACTTCTACTGAAGAATACCAGGAATACAAAATCATTGCCAATCCCTGGGAATATTTGTTTCGAATAGAGATTGGGTCAATTTGGTTTCCTTTAGTTGCTTTTTTCATATGAGTTAAATAAACCCAACTTTTGGTTTTATGGCAGTGATATGCTTTTGTTTAGCTTAACAAAATGCTACTATACACAACAAATGGGAGGGAAAATATCGGTTTTAATATTTGGAACGTAGTACATTTCCAATTGCGTCTGGCTCTTATAAAGCTTGTCAGGTGACAGGATACTGTGTGGGATTAACATTCTGCAGATAACCAAAAGCTACGCCCAGACAAGGAGAGCCATCCCAATCATGGACTTACTCCTCCATCCGCTTTATTTCAAGATAAAGAGAAGGACCACTACAGTGTAATTGCAGCTATGAGGATGCTCTACAATTTGTGGGTATCAAAACAAAGCTTTCTAGTTTGATTATAGGTCTCTACTAGAGGCATTACTTGCACATAAATGTTGAATAATTCTTATTTATTTTTATTTACAGACTCTAATCTATTACTACTAAGTATTCAACCAATAGAAACCCCATATATATATATATAGTGAAAATAGCCACTATACCCCTTTTTTGTTTGCCTACCAAGCAGAAGATGCAGAATTCTAGTTTTATTTCTAGGTGCTAATAATAAATTTGGATTCTTTCCTCTCTTCTTCTTTTTTTTCACAGTTTTGAAGTCTATTATAACTGAGCTAATGATAGCTTTACAATTAAATGTAATCCATTATAAAAGTGGAGTTAAATCCAGAAAACAACTCTCAAGGCATACAAAACTGTATTGATACATGAACCCCATGATTCATATAAATATTAACCACATAAGTACCAATACTCATTGTACAAAATTCTCTTTATACATAGAATGAAATCAACAAAACCTACAATATTTCAAGAACCCTTTACCAACAAACAACCAGCAAGGTTCCATACAGGAAGTTCTGATGGAGAGTAGGCTATTAGTCACTCCAAAATTTAGGATTGCAAGTTTCCTAACATATTACATCAAAGAGAAAATATTGTTCTTTCATCTTTTCATTTTGCAACAGATACTAATTATCAATATTACAACAACATTTAAGAATGTGATGAAAACCACATAGAAGGGTAGTTCTTGCTCTCCACCCTACCATAATGGCGTCATGGAGCCCCGTGGGCTCTAGCCATACCCCCGAGCAAGGTATTATTTTAGCTCCATGATGATATATGGAGTCTTTTCTCCTTTTTTTTACAAAGAAATAAAACTAGCACAAACTTAATGTATCTAAGTTCTCTACCTTCCATTCTCCACCATGAATCATTCCATATTTTACATCCTTACCACCAATAACAAAGGGAAATAGTAGTAGGAGAGAATACTTATCTCTTTATATGAGGAGGCTAACTCCTTGAACTTTCTTTCCTCTGCCAAGCCATCTCGATCATTCTCTACTATCTCCATTAGAGTTCTCCAAGAGGAGAAGTGGGCAATGCCCAAATCTTCCATCTTCTTGAGATATATAGGAATCTTCCAAACCTACACTCTTTCCCACAAGTGCTCACACATGTGTGAGCATTGTGCCAATTCCAAGAACTTTTGGGGAGTGGGAAGTTGAGAGTTACAAGTCACACTTCCCAAGCCCCAACACTTTTTGAATTCGTCACATTCATGAATGTGGACTTTTGAGGGGCCTTTTCACACTCCAAGGACAAGTTCACATGTCAAAAAGGTTCCAAACCCAAAGGTATAGGTCCTAGGGGTCTATTCTTGTTCAAAAACCAAGGAAATTGACTAAATAATCCCTTTTTAAAACCCACAAAAGAATCCATACGAATTTTGATCCTGACCAAGGGTTCCAACCCCAACTTACATCTCACATGACACAATTGAATAACCTTTCAACCCAAAAGGATAAACATAGTAACTATACCTCAACTCTAAAATAAGGAAATCAAATACATAAGCACAAAAGGGTGTCTTTCAATTTGTTCTCATTGATTCTCTGTTCTCGTATTGGCACCCCTTCTCTTTCCTGCACATTACCAATAAAATCATAAGCAACAATCATATATCACATTAATTTGGTAACTAAAATAAGATTTAATTGTGCAACAATTTCATTAAAATTCCAATTCATATTCATAGTTTACAAGTGCCTGATACCTTCATGACAATGATAATAAAACATTTCAAAATGACATACAAGCACATTTTCATGAAATCACACTATGCATTGCCTGAAATATATCTAAGTATCTATAAGTATATAACAAAATTAAGATTGTATTATTCACATGGGAAGCAGGTTCATATGATCACCTAGCAAGAATTGACTCTTAACCTTTGACACCAACCTATCCCATGAACTGATTTTTGGTTTTCCTTTCTTCACTCTTTCCTCTTACACATAGTTCCACCATGCTAGAGTAGGAAATTTCAACTTAGTCTTAGCAAACTTTACCTTTTGATCATCTACAACCTGCTTGTATTCAAAGTAGTTGTCCATTGCACCTATCCAATCCAATACCTCTTCAACATCCAACTTTCCACTATACATTGGAAAATCTATTTTCTCACCAGAAGCATCTCCTCTAATAACCTTGAGAATTTTCACCATCCTTCTCTCAGTAGGGTCCAACTCATCATCACCTTGGACTCTTCTTAGAGGGTTTCCATCCTCATCCTCTTCCTCTTCCTCTCGGTCACTTTCCTCTTCAGTGGCCTTTCCTCTTCTTCGTTTTGTCTCTAATGTTACAAAACTGGCTAACAATGCTTCTTGTGATTCCTTTAACAACCTTATTTCCCTACCAAGGGTTCCACTTCCTTTAGGAGGCATATTTTCCTTTCAACTTACAACTTTTCACTTCTTCAAACTACAACTTATCTCCTTCAAAAGATCAAAAACCTATGCTCTAATGCCAATTGATGCAAAGCAAGGAGAAGTTTGTCTAACAATTATAATTCAAACTATTTGATACAATCTTTCAACCTTCAAAACTCTAACTTGGCCTTATTTCTCTATTCCTCCATATTCCCCTTGTAGCATTCCAAATAGTGGAATTTAAGCACATCTTTCAAAATACTCCTCAAACCCACAAAAGGATTTTCATTCTAGACACTCATTATGACATACTTCAACATATCCAATTTGTGCATACCTCTATTTTGGAACATACCCTCCTAAAAATTGCTACTACGCTAGACAATGGCTCAATTAGCCTTTTTTTACAAAGCATCACCCAACCTGACACTCTACCAACCACAAATCTCCATTGCAAGACCTTTACCAGATTACAAATAGCCATAAAAAAATTTTATCAAGAGAAATTCCCACAAATCCATCTAACCACAAAACTCTTATTTAGATTAGTTTCAAGAGGGTTTATTGAAACTGAGTGTTCCAAGCCATGTTTCACTTTACCAACACATAAAAAAAAAATCCTATATGGTTTGTACATGCTTCTCAAATCAACTCCCAACCTTCATCATTGTATTTGAACCAACTCCAACTTGTAGCCATCAACTTTAAGCTAAAACTCATGAAATTACAACTAGGGTAGAATAAAAAAGCCTTCAAACCCTACTCCCTACTATTAAAACCTACTTTAACATTAAACCCTATCTAAATTTACCCATTCCACCAACTTGCAAGCAATTCTACTAGTGGAATGGGTCAACATTCCATTTTTCTCACCTTCAAACTGTTGAAAATAAAATGAAAATAAAAGCCTTGATTCTTTATGAAATCAACTCAAACCGATTCTAGAATGGAGTTAGTTCATGTCTCCACCAATTTCAAAACACTTTAGATAAAAAATAATCAGTACGAAACCGTACTGTATCCTGTAGCAGCAGATTTTATTGAAAACACATAGAAAAAGTGGATTTCTTATTGCTTTCAAATGGTCTATTATGACCTTATTAGATGAATTTACACTCAACACACCAAAAAATTAACCTAAGACCATATTCACACAAAATTACATGGTGCCCCTGGACCACTATCATGCTACACCAAGCTTCCAAAAACCATGAAGCACATTTGCAAGTAATGTTAACATGCCAAGTTGGCCAAACTAACATTGACACTACCAAGCAACCACATACACAACACACTAGGTATAGAAACATCTTGTAGACCTCATAGCAACATCACCCAACATCTTGAAATATTCCAATACCAACAAAAATTTCAAACACATTGGTGCAAACACATGCAACTAAGAATACTATCATCTTGTGCAACCAGTCAAACTACCTTTGATACATAACTCATGAACCAAGCATACGAAACAACTAAACACCAAACTATCCAAGGGAAGATAGATACAATTAATACTAGCATGTTCCAAAATCCACAAGACAAGAAACTTTAATGTAGATAAATGCAGAGCAATTCCATTTCTGCTAGAGAACCTTCTTCATAACCTAGAGATAGTCCAACACACTATTGAACACACCTTCTATTAATGCACAATCTAGAACCTAAAACTTTGGTTATAACACCTCTAAAGACTAATGATCATCATATCCAAACCACACAAGCACATCTTCAAGCATGAAGAAATGTAGAGCACAACAAAGAACACACCTTTGTCATCTTGTACACTCTTTATATTAATTTTCTCAAAAGAACTTAGAAACCAAGTGACCATGTTGTATCTACAATGCTTTCTCAACACCACAAAAACCTTCTCATCAACACCACATTATAGTTTGACATAAATTGACATCAATGACAACACTAACGACAACATAGTACAACAATCTCCCCCTTTGTCATTGATGACAACACTTGTTGAAAAAACATCAACAACAAAAGAATCTTTGATTTCCAAATCTCAAGCAGCTCTCCCCCTCATTTGAATGTTTCTTACATTTAGGATTCTTTCTCTCTCTCTCTCACTCCACTTTTCTCTCCCTCTTTCATTATGTTTTTTAGACTTCTCCCCCCCTTTGACATCAATGGAAAAGAGAAATACCTACATACTTTACTTCTCTCTCACTTTTAGGAACAACATATTCTCCCTGTAACAACACCAACAAAAGATACCACTACCTACTCCCCCTAATAGGTAGCCTTCATTAGTCTAGGACAAATAATACATATTGAATTTTACCCCTAGACAGATGCATCATTTTATGCATCTAGTTGAAAGGAGGGGAAATAAACCCTAGCTTGCTTCTAAGATACTTAAATTTATATTTTGGACGAGCCTTTGTGAAAATGTTTGGTATTTGATCCTTTGTAGGCACATACTTCAACTTTACTTTATTCTTAGTAACTTTCTCTCTTAAAAAGTGATACCAGATAGAGATATGCATTTTTCTTGAATACATTATCAATTTTTTTGAAATTTTGTAAGCACTTGTATTATCAAACAAGACACAAATAAGTTCATCATATGATACTTTGATATATT
>VDFB02018759.1:0-27643 GCA_007258455.2 Sequoia sempervirens | reverse complement strand
CAAATAAATTGATTATTTAATTAAATAGGGATAATTAGATCGGATGGATTGATTTAATTAACAAAAGAAATGACTTGAATAAGATAAAGTGATTTATTTAATCAAGAGAGGATATTGATGAATTTAATCAGATAGGGGAATTTGATTAAACGGTTAGACTGAGGGATGATTTAGGAAGAAATGATGTTAGTAAGTCAGGATCGGATGCACGATGTCAATCAGTATATTTTTGATGTCTATAGTTTAACACAAGATTCCAGAGGATGTACCAAAGGCTATAGGATCCTTGGTTGCTGAAAATATTGCCATTTTGGCATATTTAAGAGCCATAGATCCCTTGATTGGCCTATTTTTGCAGAGAATGTACACTACTGTTGAAATTAATTCTCTATCTAAAGTTTATCACTTTGCCATTAAATTACAATAGCAAATAAGCTTACAATCGGGGAGTTTAGGAGGATTTCTTCCTCCCATGGAATATCAAATGCCTAATCCAAATCCTTTGTTTAATACTATCCCAGGGATGTCTAATTCCCAATATGGATCCATGTCTGAGTTACAAACTCCACCACCCCTAATATTCTTCACTAATGGGGCTCAGGATTCCTCCCAACAATCAAAAAATTACCATAATCAAGTTGGAGGGCCAAATCCTATTGGTTAGCCATATGTTGTGAAAGCTATAGAAAGTGAATGAACTATTCAATTGACTAATGAAATGGAAACTCTGAAGAAGACTCTATCTCAAATGTCCAATCATATGGATCAACTAAGATATAACCCCCTTCAAAATCAAAACCAAAACTAGAATTATCAAAATTAGGGAGGGTATTCTAATCAGGGTGGTTACTCCAACCAGAACTCTAATCAGAACTAGAACACCAACCAAAATCAAAGAAAATTCCAAAGCCAAAATTCCCCTAACCAAAATTACAAGAATCAAAATAGGGGATATAACCAAAGGTCCAACAACAATAGACAATGGAATACTGGGCCAAACAATGGGGGAGTTTCCCATAATTATCAAGCTGATGAAAAACCACACACTACAAATGTGGCGGATCTTAATTTTATGATGAATTGGTGTAGGTTGCATGACACTGCAGCTCATTCTGAGATGAACTATCCAAAAATGGAGAAGATGGTAAAGATTGCACAGACAGATGCTCCATTGCAAGGCGCTCCCAACAAGTATGGTGGATCCGCTAATACCGCCATGAATTATGAGCTCTTTGATGAGGAATCTCCATTCCCTATCCAAGAAGAAAAAGAACCAGTAGAATATGTATATGATGCCCAGGCCTTCCAATCCAAAGGAGGTCATTTCTTGAGAAATCAGAATAAGGGCCCATTTACTACATCTGCCCCTCCTAACACAATGGTCCCACCAAATCAAAATGTAGACAACAATCTGCCACCACCAAAGGGGCCATCTGAATCTCAAAAAAAAAGGTAATCTTCCTTTTATTCCTAAGTATCGATTGGAAAATGATATGGAGTTTGATTTTATTGTAGAGATGCAGAAGCAAAAGACTACACTATCATTCTTTAACATTATGAAGTGGTGCCTTTCCCAACAATACATTGTGTATCGAGCCCTGGAGGAGGCATATCAGTCAAAAGGAAAAAGTAAGGCAACTCAACCAAATGAAATGAATGCAACTCTTTACAAAGGTAAGACAGGAACCCCGCCTTTCCTTTTAAGTTTAAGAATTTTTTGAAAGAATCTACACAACTGCATATTGGATTCTGGAGCATTAGGTAATGTCATGCCCTTCTCAATTTGTAGAAAGTTACATTTGAGTCTACTTCAGACTAAAAAAAGGGTGATTCATTTGGATAAAACTAAGGTTAATGTGGTAGGAGAACTGAACAATATTCATGTATAGGTTGGATCTGACCCAAGGATCCAAACTTACATGGATATCCAAGTGGCTGATATCCCAAAAACATATGGTATGATTCTAAGCCGAGACCTAATGAAAATCATTAGGGGATATCTGTCTCTAGACTTCTCAAATATGTGACTGCTATGGAAAGGGGTAGCGACACAAATTAGGATTGAGAGTGAGCCTAGACTCAAACACATGATCACAGAATATGATTCTCCTAATGAGATAGCTTAATTCAAAACTGAGATAGGAGTCTACAAAAGGGAAGAAATCATGACCTCAATGCTCAACTCTGATCATCCATTTCCTTTAGAAAATAGTGACCCAATGACCATGGTCAACCAAAAAGGTTCTAATAAAAAAGTTGCAACAAGATAGGTTGGTCCTAGGAGATGAGGTTGATCTATGGAGTTTGTTGCTTCCTAATTGGTGTAGGATTCATTATTAAAATCATTTTGAGTTGACATGTCAACCTTGTGTAGATATCTTAAATCATGTCTTCTAGGTTGAGGAAACTTGTGAATTCCAACCCCAAGCACCCACCAATCAATTTTCATTTCAAGCCAGGGATGCCACCATCCTAACAAGAACCAACCCCACTCAAGAGAAGGTCATTCTCAGCTTGAGAAAACCCAAGTTTTATGCTCTGACCTCTAAAGAAAGACTAAGGAATCTCAATCTTTGTCTGACACACCTGCCCCAGATAACCTTCCAATGCCTAAGGCCTTGATGAAAAACATACTAAATTGTGATCTGATCCAAGAAAATGTTCAAGAGGTAGTTCCTGAATAGGTTTTGAATATAGGAGAATATTTTGTTAAATCTTGTTCACAACAACATTTAAATCTAGATAGCCAACACCAGTCAAAGACGCCACCCACTTTTAGCAAGCAATTACCTATAGCCCCAAAGAGGAAAGAAATCCCAGCTTCAAACCAACTATGGAGTCTTAAATCTGATGGCTCTAAGTCTAAATCAAGAAGTGGAGTGAGAATTGAATTAATCAACTCGAAAAGGGAAGATGTACTTTGCATCTTATAGGTTTCAGTTTGGCTGCACAAACAACATGGTAGAATATGAAGCACTTGCTTGAGAACTAATGTTTTCTCATCAAAAGGTCACAACTCTCATGGTTATGGGAAATTTTGAAGTTATTGTTAAGTAAATCCATAGTCAATACACTTGTCACAACAAAAGATTGGTTGCATACATGAACAAAGTTTGGAATCACTTTGGTTCCTAGAGAAGACAATCAGATTGTAGATTCCCTTGTTGTTGCTGCTAGCACTTTGGAGCCTATGCAGGACTCCAAATTGAATAGATTTTCAGTTGAACTAGTCTCAATCCTAGCCATCTCAGATAATGTCCAGAATTTTTAGGTCTTCGATGATGACCAACATATACTTGCCTTTCTGGAAAGTTTTGATGTCTTCGAGGGAAAAATAATTGATGAATTAGAAAGCGATCAGGGAGATTGGGATCCTGAGAATTGTGATACAGAAGGGATATTCAACTTGAAAAGCAACAACATTCCCAAGGGGATGGTAGCTTTGGAAAGAATATTTGACTCTAACCCTTGGGCTTGTGAAAGGGTTCCAACAAAAAGTGATGGAGGGAAGTATGAATCTGTCAATTTGGATGATTCAAGTCTAGAAAAGAATGTCTATATAGGAAAATCTTGCCCCGAGGAAATCAAAGATAAAATAATTAAGGTACTAAAATAAGACATTGCAGCAATTCTTGGGGATATAAGGATTTGAGGACCTTTGCTACTTCATTCATCACACATACCATATCTTTGAAGTCAGAGGCAAAACCCTTTCTTCAAAAGGAGCACTCGGTGAATGCTTTGATCAAGCCGTTAATTCAGAAGGAAGTGCAAAAGCTACTATCCACAACGATACTCTTCCCAGTACGAAATTCCACTTGGGTTGCTAACTTGGTTCATGTGCACAAGAAAAGTGGTGAGATTAGATTGTGTGTTGATTTTAGAAATCTAAATAAGGCTTCAAAAAAGGATAATTACACGCTTCCTTCTCTTGATGAGGTGTTGCAAACTATTAATGGATCCTAGATGATGTCATTTTTGGATGGTTATTCCGGATATAATCAAGTTCTTTTCAGTCATGAAGATAGAATGAAAACTTCCTTCACTACCAAGTGGGGGATGTTTTCCTATCGAAGGATGTTGTTTGGTCTTCTCAACGCTGGAGCTACCTTTCAATGTGCAATGGATGTGGCATTCAAAGACTTAATAGGTATATGTATCATTATTTATGTGGATGACTTAACTATGTTTTCTAAGAATAGAAAGGACCATGCTACCAATTTAGCAAAAATCCTTAAGAGATGTATAAGTTATGGCGTGTCTCTTAATCCCAAAAAGTGTGTGTTCAGAATTTTTGAAGGGATCTTGGGTCACATAATATCAGAAAAGGGGATATCCATAGACCCTGACAAAGTTGAGGCCATCCTAAAACTGACAATTCCAAGGAGTAAGAAGGAAATAAGATCTTTCTTTAGAAGGATCAATTTTGTGAAGAAATGTATAACTGGGTTTGCAGAGATTATCAAACCTCTTGATGAAATGATGAAAAAGGATGCAAAGATAGAATGGAGTAATGAAGCTAAATCTTCTTTTTCACAGATTAAACAGTTAATTTCTGAGGCACAAGTCTTAACTAGCTTAGATTATTTAAAGCCTTTTTATATCTATTCTTTTGCATTTGATCATTCATGTGCGGTTGTGTTGACACAACGAAAATGTGAGGGAGATGAAAGGCCTATTACTTTAATGAGTTCCCCATTTAAGAACATAGAATTCAAATATCCACCACTTGTAAAGTAGGCCTTCACACTTGTACAAGTAGTACAAAATTAGGCACTACATCCTTCGTAGTCAGGTTATTGCCATAGTTCTTGATCCCACTGTGAAGCCTCTCGTCATGCAAAGTGAATTGGGGGAGAGAAGAGGAAAGTGGATGACCATTTTATAGGTGATTTATCTTGAAATACATCCAATGAAGCTCATTTGAGGACAAGGCTTATCTAAATCTATGGCAGATGTTGATAAAAATATCACTTTCCAGCAATACATAGTGCAATCATTTACAAAGGATCCTTGGTATACAAATATGATCTTCCTCCTTAATAATAAATGCTCAGATGAGATGAATGCTACTCAAAGGAGAGAATTAAGGATGAAGAGTCTCATTACATGCTTAAAGGAAGATCTCTATATAGAAGAAATTTTGAAGGTGTCTACCTACGCTATTTAGATCAGCAAGAGGCAAAACATGCCATTGCTAAGTTTCATGGTAGGCATGGCATGAGAAATGGATCTACAAATTCCTTGGAACATAAAATTCTTAGATTAGGATACTATTGGCCCCATGTGTTCCAAGATGCACATCAACATGTCAGGACATGTCACACATGTCATACCTATGCATCTAGGGAACGTAATCCAAAGATGCCCCTGCAATCAATGTATGAGGTAAGACCATTCGCCCAATGGGCACTAGATTTCATAGGAGTTACTAATCCAAACTCATCTATAGGTCATAAATTCATTTTGACAGCAACTGACTACAGCACATGCTGGACCGAGGCTCAACCTTGCAAAAACAACACCATGGATGTGGTCATCAAATTTCTTAATGAAAGTATCGTAACTAGGTTTGCAGTACCATTTTCCCTAGTATGTGACAATGGCCCTACTTTCTCTTCTATTGAGTTCATTCAATGGGCCTATGAACACAAAATTGTCTTGAAATATTTGTCTAATTACTACCCTTAGGGGTATGAAGTAGCTGAGTCTACTAACAAAAACCTGATGGAAGTGATTAAGAAGTTCCTAGAAAACAACCCTAGAGGTTGGCATACCCAGCTTAGATTTTCCTTATGGGTAGATCAAACTCGCATTAAAGTCGCCTTAGGGAATTCCCCGTTCAAGTTAGTCTATGGCCAAGACCTAGTATTTCCCATACATCTACAAATACCTATCCTTAGGTTTATGCAGGAATTCTATTCAAAGGATGATCAGATAGAGATTAGGCTAACTAATCTACTAAATATGGAAGAACAAAGGACATCGCTTTGCCAATAGTTCTCTACATCATCAAACGTTGGCTCAGAAAAAGAGGCCAAAATTGTGTCTTTTTAGGATCAAATCTTGTGTTGCTAAGTGACAAAGCTAAGGAGAAGAAAGGAGACCACCAGGTTTGATAAACTTTGGTTGGGTCCATATCAAATAGTTGAAATCTGGGTGTTTTTTCATTTGAGCACCATAGTAGGAGAACCTGTTCCATTGCCTATCAATGGTCAATTTCTCAAGCATTACTTTAGCCCATGAAGGCTTGTTTTGTTGTTGGTTGTATATATGTAATTAGTTGTTCTTTTGTTTTGGGTGTGTTTTTGTTTATTTGTTTATTTTCATTGTTTTCTTTCTATTGTTTTTGTTTTAGTCTTGCTTTTTTTTGGGGATCTTCATTTTTCTTCCATTTTTGAAATGATGAGGTTGTTATTCAAAGTATACTGTAGACACGAGGAGATAAATTGGTTTAGGTATTTTTAGGTATGTTTGTTGAAATATTTTATTCTAAACTTGTGTCTTATGATCATTTTAAACAATGGTTTGAAAAGTTATTAAGAATAAGGTATATTGTAAACAATATCATGAACCATGATTGAAATCTACCACAAAATAGATAAAACATTTGCCTATGTAAAATGCCTATTTATCTCAGTGTGGCTGTATCTCTGATTCAAGTGAAAAATCTGATTACCAACACTTTCATGAGGTCCACTGTAGTTTTCAACCCACATTTTAGATTAATTATATCTGAGTATTGAGAAAAGTTATTAAAGAATTCCTATAGGTGAAGCCTATAAAAAAAAAGAGAAAGAGAAAAGAGAACTATTGAAAGAAAGCAAATTCAATATCAAATGGGTGATTCAAGTATCTCTATTGGGGCTATGGACTCCTTTCTAGCAATAGAGTAATACTTTGAGAGAACTAGCGGTATCTCCATCGGGGCTATGAATGCCCAGCTAGTAGTGAAGCAATGCCCAAGATTTCATTGCACAAAAATTAAAGGACTCAACATATGTAGCTTGATCCTAGGTATAGTTGTTTGGCGGTAAAGAAAGTTTTTATGAAGAAAGATGCACCATATATGCACACACTTAGATTCAAAGTAGTTCATGTTGATTTACATCTAAGATTCCAACTCAACCTTGCTCAATATATCTGATCCTACTTGAGTTAGCAAGTTCATAAACCAGAGGTTCTAGGTGACTAAATTCTTCAGTGTCTTGAAAATGGATAAACCATTTTTTCCAGCTAAGTTGCCATTTTTAATGCCTTGCATAACCACCCCATTTTGTTTTGGATCAAAATGGGTCCCCCTTTATTTTTGTTTTGTCCTTGGTCTTTTGTTTGGGTCTTAGGAGTTGATCTTTTAAATCCTAAGTGCTTGTTGTTTTTGCTCTAGTGGAAGCAAAAATAGAATAGGAACCGAACTTGGAACTCTATAAAAGTTTTGAATTTCATTTTCATCTTGGTCCCAATCCCGCTCACTTCCTTTGTGTTGCTTGTTTTCATTGGTGTCTGGGTCGGGTCCAATTTTTTCTCTGGTCCCACTTCCCGTTGTTTCTTTTGTCCTTGTCTTGGTGTTTTGTTCCTTTGTCGGGAACAAAACCAAAATAAAAAATGAACTTGGAACTTTGTTAAAGTTCCATGTCTGATTTTGGTTCTGACTCCGCTCCCATTTCCCTTTGTTGTCCGTCCTTGCCGTGGGACCGAAACCGGGTTCAAAGTTGGATAAGAGACCTTGTAAAGGTTTCTTATTAAATTTTGGATCCACGTCCATGTCCTCCCTACCTTTGGTTTCCACATTGGTTGATCATTCATTTATGTTGATTTCTCTACCCCAATCAACTGCATTTATTGCATTAATTGCAGCCTCCTCACACACGTGAAATGATTTTTAAACCTTAATCAAGGTTAACTAGTTCATTATCTTTATTGTCAAAGTTGTTTTAGCGAACTAGAGCCAAGGTAACTTTGAGAGGAGCATGATTTGATTGCGGAGGTGTGTTGGTGAGCGGATTCTTATCCAGTTTCAACCTTTCTTGTTGGCATTTCGAGGTAGGGTCTTTTCCCGTTCATTTCCCATTTGTGTTTGTCATTCTATTTTTTTTGTTTGTGTTTGTGGTGTTCTTGCACATTCATATGACCTTTCTTGTGAATCATCACTCATTCCCTTATGTGTTTTTGGTTTCATTTTATCCTTTTCTGTTTTCCATTTTTCTTTTTATGCCTTCCTGTTTGTTTCATGTGTCGTTCTGTTGTCATTTTCATGGCACGTCTATTCTATCATGCCCTAGTTTCTAACTAGGGTTCCATTCAAAGGGGTCTTTCATGATTTAAACACTTTAAAGTATGTTTGGTGACCCTTTGATCTTATTCCCATGTTGGTTCAGTGATTTCATGTCAAGGTTCTTGATGCCCTAATTACTTGAGTTGATGCGTTGTGCAAACTAGGGTTTGTGCGACGACCTTTACAATGTCGAGCCCCTAGAATTTGAATTTGGTATTTATCCTATTAAAGGGTGAGTTTAAGCCCTTTTATTTGAGGTTTCCTTATGTTTCTATGTGATCTAAGTCTTACAATCATGTGACCACATCTTTAAGAAGTTTCTTTGTTTGAATGGTAAATTGGCGAAAGTGGACCTAGGAACAAACTCTTCCCATAGGTGTTTGAATGGGAATTCATTCCCAAAGTGATCCCACTTCCGATGACCATTGACTTTGATTGTCACCCTCATCCTTGGGCGGAAGTAGAACCAAAGTCGGAGACGAACTTGGAACTATTGATTTGTTTTGGGTTCGGTTTCTGTTCCAATCCCGGTTCTGGTCTTGTTCCAGTTCTGGTCCTAATCCCACCTTTGTTAAATGTTTAGCTATTCTTGTTGCTTCTTTGACTCCACTTTTTGATGAATATGAAATTTGACTATGAAGATTTATCCCGAGGGAGTAGAAAATGGTATTGGATGATGTAATTATTTTCATGCTTTTGATCATCTAATCCAAGGTTTCATTGCAAAAATAGAAGATGTTTGGAGCACCGGAGGAGGCTTCTCAAAGATGTCAACCTGTAGAAAGTTCAAGGCCCTACACCTTGAGGTATAAGCACCAAATCCCTACTATTACAACTAGCAAGGTGGATTCAAATTGGGCAGATATCACAGATACAAACTTGGACCCATTCAATTATGAGGAGTTGTTTGAAGAAACTTTCAGTGAAGATGTAACATGGAGAACTAAGAGAATTGTTCAATCTGGGTTGGCACATGTTTCCCTCTTTCCTCTATCTGTCCAATATATAGAACTAATACTTACTATAGATGGTGCTTACAATCCTGCCACCAAACAATGTGTAGACTTGCAAGGGAACATCATCATTGATCTAACACCATAGATGATAAGGTTCATGTTCAATTCACCTACCCCACAGAGCCCTGAGAAACTCAATGAGGCAGAATCACTGCAACTATTTAGCAATAAGAAGGAGGCTAGCAAGAATCATATGAATAAACATTGGATGAGAGTGGAGAAGAAATATCTAGCCAAGCTCCCTGATCAGTCCAAGAGATTATATTTTTCCAAGGAGATTGGTGATATAATTATGATGCTTTCCAGAGTGTTTAGAAAGAGAGATTCCTCACAATTCAAGGAATGGATGTTTCCATCCATTCAAACTATTTTGGATGGCAAGAAAAAATTTGACTAGCCAATGATCTTGTCAGAGTGCCTACACAATCAGATGCTCAAAGTGAGGGAGACAAAATTATTCTTCATGACTTCTTATGCCATATATGTAGCGGCAAGAAGAGGTATCTTTCCTAGATTGAATGCAGTTGGGATATTGGGAGAATCCCCCAGACAAAAGAATTTTTGGGATCACTATGATTAGCTAACCTTGTAGACCTCTTAGTCACACTATAGAATGGTTAATGATGCATTTATGTGTGTTATCATTAACCAACTAATAGGAGATGCAGGATATAGACTGAGCAGAGATTCCATGGCATTCATTATAGAGTGGGGACATTGGTACATCCAATACCCCAAGTTCACCTACTTCAAACTAGTTGGTTTTGAAGGTCATCCCCATTTACTACCCAGATGTTGCAATAACAAGATTGTTTTGATGGAGTTCATTTATCAAGCCATAGGGGTCAACACCAAATTTTCCAATAAACATAAGTCTGGTTGTCACAAGTTTACTATGAAATTAGGAGAAAATAGTTGTGCACACAATATAGTAGCAAAGGTAATTTGTGATGAGTTGATCCATTTGAAATTAGGCTTATATACCTCTAGGAAGTATTTTTATCCCAAGCACAAGATGCAAGGTTTTCTCCCTACTGCTTTTGACAAGCATTTCAATTTTTTCAAAGATTTCTGGATGGAATTATAGGACGAATATGATTTGAGAAGAAGAAATTGTGAAAGGTTGCTCATTCCACTCATGATTGAGTATGGGGTGAAGAAGTATATTCCTGACACATTGTCAGATGATGGTGTAACCCTGGATCCTTATTATAATGATGATAAGGTAGGCACCAAGGATTTGGATCTAGTCGATTGGGATGCAGAGGAATCTACTGACATAAAATAGATTGCAAGACCATTCTTGGATAGAAGTATCCTATGAGTGGTTATGAGAATCAAGGAGCCAAAGGCTCAACCTTCTAAAACTAGAAAGGCTACAAGTACCACCCAGGGATACAAAAGGAAAAAAAGAAAGATAGCTCCTAAGGAGCCCTTGGAGTTTTTCCCTCCCAATTCTGAAGAGGAGCCTGAGCCTATGATTCCTGCTTGGGATGTTCCTGAATAACATGGAGAAGAGGCCACAATAGAACCTGGAGGGGATACTTCATCTCAACCTGGTGTTTCAACAACTGTTGAAGGTGAAACATCAACTCAACCTCCTCTTAAAGATAAGCCAATTGGGGAAATTCCTACTAGAATCCTTCATAAGGAAGTTGAATCCTTAAAGGGGAAGGAGCATGAAATTGAAATTAATGATATTGATACAGATTTTGAGGACACCCAATTTGATAAAGAAACTCATGTATTTGCATCCAATGAAGAAACTGAAGATGCAGGAATTGAGCATGTCCTCACCTAGGAAGATCAATGGAAGCTATTTGAGGATGCTAAGAAGGAAGAAAATGCCAAAGCACAAGCTATGACATTTACTAAACAATAGGAAGCTGAGGAACTTGCTAAGAAACAAGAATTTGATGTCTAGACTAGGGAGTAGGAACTGAAGACCAAAGAAGAAAGAGATAAATTGGCCATGTTATAGAAAACCCATGAGCTTGACGAGGAGAAAGCTTGACAAAGGAGGGAAAGAGAAGCCCTTGAGGCTAAATTTAAAGTTGTTGAGGAATCCCATAAGAGGAAGGAGGAGGAAGAACACCCACAAAGAGAAAAGAAGGCTGAAGAACTTGCTCAATATGAACAATGGTCTAAAGAAGTATGGGATAAGGAGCTTGAGAGGAAAAGAGATCAAATGTATGAGGAGAGGAGACTAGAAGAAGAAAAATTGAAAAAGGAGTTAGAGGCTAAAAAGCTACAAGAGAAAAAAGACAAGGAAGAATTTGAAAGGCTTGCAAAAGAAGTTGTAGAAAGAGAGTAATAACATGTACAAGAGGTTGATTCTCAACCTAGGACCACCATATTGCAGCCTCTTTCTTTTGCCACTACTGCCTCTTCTTCCATGCAAGTGGTCACCACTCCTACTGCTCCAACATGGTTAAAATTAGACCTAGAGAGGAAGCAAATAGTCCAACCTCAGCCTCTGAATTGGGATGAAATGATGGAGATAGAGAAAGAAATACCTGAGAAAAGGGCCAAGGTTCTTCATTTAACTAAGCTCACATATGCGAGTGAGTTTGTTGTTGAATGTGCAATCCCAATGGTGGACAAAGACAGACAAGATATGCAAATATCTGATTACCAATTGGGCACTATTTATTTAGCTAGACCTACAAGGAATCAACAGATGAACCTTATTGATATTGTAGCATCCTCCACCAAATTTAAGATGATCAAAGATAAGAAGAAGAAGGATGAGCTTAAAGCCCAATTGGATCAATTGCACAAATTCTTGAATGATGTCTCCACTCCTATTTCTCAACAAGCTGTTGGTCCAGAGACCCCAATCTTACTAAGTAAGAAAGAAGTTGATAACTTGGTGCAAATGAGAGGTAAGGTGGGGATGCCTGGCCATTGGATTTATTGGCTTAATCAAGCGGTTGGTGGGGTGCTTGCTAAGAGTTTTAAAGTGCATGAGGGTGCACTAAATTTGGTAGAAGATATGAACCACCATGCTGAAGTCTTAGAGAAACAAGATGAGGAGTATAGAGAACATGTCAAGAAATTCAAAGACATCAGCAAAGTTCCAAAGTAGACTCTCTTGGAGAAATCAATCCTTGAGGAGGATAATGCATATTTCATTGATAAAAATTTGAGCATAATTTGGTTTAGATCCAAATTCATCTATGAGCATAAAAATGAAGTTCAAGAAGCTAGTAAGGACTTGAATGAACATATTGATGAATTGGAGGTAGTAATTGCTATTCTTGTTAATGTGGAAATCCCTGTCAAAGAGGGTCTTCCTCTAGAAAAATTGAAAGATAAATGGAGCAACATATTTGAGGAAGTGATGCAAAAAGAAGATGATGGTGAAGACTTTTTGTTGGATAGGCTCATGGACATCAAAGATGAGGTGAAAGATGCTAGGAGGGAGTTGATCAAATTGAAAGATATGCAAGGATTCACCTTAGTTGAGTTGAAAATAATCAATTTTGAAGATAATTGGGTAGATGGACCTGATATGGGCATTGTTTAACAAGTATTCTCTAGTTGTGATGAATACCTTCTTGATAAAGAAACACATGAATGAACTGGCAGTAGGATGTTTTGTTCTTGGTGGACAACTTCCTTCTCTCTCCTATTTTTTAGGGTTATGACATGAGTTGAACTCAAACTCTCATCCAATAGTTCTACCTTTCTCCTTGGGCATCAGATTTTGGACAACAGGATCATCAACCCTTAAATTGAAGATCAACTAGTATAGTTTCTTCATGCAATTCCAACTCCTTGATTAGTGGATCTTAGCTTTTGATTGAGAAAAATTGGTGCATGACTCTCCTATATCTCATTTTGGGCTCCATTTTGTAAAGGTCAGTTGATTGAAGGAGTAGCCACCTGATGAGATAGTAGATAGTATTGTTATAGTCCTAAAATTTATAAGCTTTAAGCAAGATACTTTGAAAACTCTATTGTACTTAGATAATTTTATAGTTTTATACAGTTTCATGTTATTGTCAAGTTTGGATTTGAATGATAATATTAATGAATTATAATCATTCGTATCCCAATGGATTTTGTGCATGATTGTTTTCTATTTGATGCAAATCAATAGGGGAAATCAGATTTAAGATTATTTCATTGAATTGTTTGAGTGGAATTCATTTATGTTTATTTGATATGATTTTAGCAATGAGTGGGTGATATGTTTTGATCTTAAAGTAAAGCTTTGATGAATGGTTGTGATTGTTGAATTAGCACTATGAATGCATGCAATGGTGTAGATTATGCTATGGATTTCATCATGTTATGGTTTTGATTAGTTGAAGAAACCCCCATTGTTAAAATAGATGTTTAGTTGTGAAGAAGTTTATATTCATGTTTTACTATTTTAAGGCTTTGTTCTATCTCTTTCTATTTATTTATACCCCCGAAACATAGGTTAATTGATATGATGTAGTTTGTATTCCTTTATACCAGCAAGGCCCCTTGAATATTACAGTTGCATTGGCCATTGAGTAACATCAATATAGTTGAGAACCAACTACCAAGACCTTAGAAGATAGATTACTTTATGTTATCTTTCTTTTTCAGAAGAAATAGGATAGAAATATTTATTTTAATGTTGTTGTGCTATTTTGACCATCAATAATTCCTTTCTCTCCCATTGAGGTGGGGAGGTTGGTTTTGTTGGTTGGTGCTGATAAGTGTTGTGTTGCAATTTGGCTGATATAGTTTGATGGTTACCTAGACATCTTAGGAAGTGTGTTGTTGGTTGGTGCTGAAAAGTGTAGTGTTGTAGTCTGGTTATTTCAGGTTGATGGTTATGTAGTCATTTCAGGTAGTTCTTGGATGCAAGTTCCCTTGTTTTAGGTTTAAGGATCCTAATAAATCCTTTTATATTTGGTGCATATTTGTGTATTCATGTTGTTTATTGTATAATCTGCTTCTGGTTCATTGTTGGTTATCTTTGTTCTATGCTTTTGCAACTTGTCTTTTTGTGTGGGTTTTGAGTCCCCATCAAAACCTGCTTGTTAATGGTTTCGGGTCCATTCAAAACCTATTTTTCCCCCTTAATCAAAACGCTAGTGCAATAAATGTTTCAAAGAATTTGGTGATGCACTCAAGAACAAAACACATTACAATCAAGTATCCTTTTTTGAGGGATAATGTTATATAGAAGGAATTAAGATTGGAATATGTGGATAAAAAAAAAAGTTGCAAATATATTCACTAAGCCACTTCCTAAGGAGACATTTGAGTTTCTCTGGAAGATGTTGGGAGTTATTGATCCATCCTCTTGAATCAAGAGGAAAATACAAGGTGTGGTGGAGCTTGGTATCACTATCACAAGAAGGGTTGGTTCTCTTATGGAGTGTGTTTCTAGAAGTAGTGGTTCTTGGACTCAGAGAGAGTCTATTCGAGAATAGGTTTCTGGATGTTGCAGTGTATCAGTTTGTGGGATAACGTTTTGATCCTTTGCTATTGATGTCAAAGGGGGAGAAATTAGGCTTAAAATTCTAAATTTCTTAGAAATAATAATCTAAGAATGCCATATCTTTCTCAAGAGGAGTAAATGCTAAAACCAAGAAACCAATCAGACATATTATTTCAAGTGTGTTTAGTGGCACTAGTGTTTTGTTGTTTACCTTCAATGACAAAGGGGGAGATTGTTGAGCATAGCTTGTCATTGATGCCAAACTAATCTCAATAGGTCATTGTTGCTAATAGTAGTTATACAAGGGTGGCAAGGCTATCAAATGTGAAGGTTGTCAAAGATGAAGAAGATTGTAGTACTAGAATTTTCATTTATCTTAAGGTTATGGAAGCATGTTGTTTGTTACTATGCAGACTGCCAAGTCAATTCATGTATCATAAAGCAAGTTTGTGTTGTGGTGTGACTGGCTTCAGATAGTTAATATATTTATATTGTGTATGCATTTAGCATGAGTGTGGTGGTCCAAAAGGATATATTTTAGGCGGAGATATTTATTAAAATATTTTTTACACAAATAGTTGGCATTAAAGATATGTAGTATAGCTCTATGGTTTTGAAGGAGAGTATGTCTACACTAGTTCTATCAATTTCCTAAGTTTCTAGTGGTGTAGATTAGTGTGCAAGGAGTATGAAGTATTAGAATTTTGTTCAAGCTATTCAAATTTTGAGGCATGTGTGGTAATGTCTTGAAGCATGCAAAATTCAAATCTTGTGTGTGGAGTAAGGAGTTGTTTAAGGTTATTGTGGTGGTGCAAGGTGTCAAGTTCTTTTGGTAGAAAGGATTTATGTTTGGACCATTATAATACATGTTTTTGATGTGATTTAAATTTAGGTCCACCCTATGTCATCTAGGTTTTTGTGGATCCTTGGATGACATAGAAGAGTGTTAATGTAATGTCATGTATATATTTCAAATGTTTAGATGTATTGTAGGAGTGAGATGTACAAGTGTGTTATATGAAAGTGCAATGAATGGAAGGTATGTGATAGAAGTGTGAAGAAAATAGGGAGCACTAGTATTAGAGGGTCATTCTTAGTGTGCAAGACTATTTGCTATGTCTTTGGTGCATATTAGAGTTAAATTTCAAATTCACCATTATTTTTATATTTTGGTAAGATTGGTGTTCTACTTGTTGTATTATTCTAGTAGGGATGGTGTCTCTTTTTTGGTAGGGATTTGTGTCTCAGTAGGTTGGTTCCTACAAATTCAATTGGGAATTGGTGTCTCTAGTAGGTTAGTTCCTACATCACATTGTAAATTCACTTATTATATTCCTTCTTTTCAGCTTTCTCACCATGGTTTTCCCCATCTTGGGTTCCCATGTACATTTGGTGTTGTATGTTATCTTGTATTATGTGTGTTTCTATGGTTAAGTGCTCTTCATGTTGAAAATATATATAACAATAGAAAAAGATTTAAGTTACATGATTTGGTAGATGGTGTAGAAATTGAGAATTTTATTTAAAGTAGATCTACTGATTCACCCACCCTCTCAATAGATTGTGTGCCCTTCAGTGATGACTGATTGAAATACAACTCAAATTTCAACACCATCCTTTTCTTTATCTTTATCCTTCTATGATGACATGTCACCTTTGGGTGGAATAAATTGGTTAACCCTAACCATATAATCTATGTAGTCATCACCTATTAGAATCTGAACCATGTCAAAGAATCCCATCATATTATATTACTTCTTGGAGAGAAAATACATACTAAAATTTAGTTTCTCTACATCCATTTCACAACCTTTACTTATTTTCCCATATATAGGAGAGAGAATATTAGAAAATTCTACTCTCAATTCCTTATAAATCCTTATCTCTCCCACATTATTCAAAATATGAGGCATATGAAACTCTTCAAAGTGCTCAATATTCAACTCCCTTCTAATAAGTTCCTTATATCTATTATGATGACTTATGATGTCTACAACATTTTTTTCCTAGAAATGATATCAGGCACCAAACTAAAGTAAAAGATGGAGCTCTCTGCAATAATACTTAATAATGCAACTCCAAGGGCCCAACTAATCTAAAAAAAATTAACCTTACTCTTGCTTGAGCATGATTAATGAATGAATTCTTTAAAATCTTGTAGTTGTCCCACACTTTATCTACTTGGCTCAAAATGTTTGACAACTTGTGACTCAAAATATTATCAACCAAATCTAGGACCTTCGCAAATGCTTCCTTGTCCAATTTTTTTCCTCTTCTTAGCTCTTCTTGAGATTTTCTTTCAAATATTTAACCTCAGGGGTTAAATTATCATTCTCTTGTGATCCAACATCTTTAATAGTTTGTTGAGGAGGAGGCAACAATCCTAAAACCACATTCAATTACTCTTGCAACTTCAAATTTATGGCATTAGCCATATCCAAATCTCCCTATAGCTTATTCATTGTTTCTTTAGTGAACAAGGCAATGTTGACTATGAGGGATGTTGCTTGGATGGCACTTGTATCCCTTAGTCTTTTGACTATTTAATTTCTTATAAGTTCACTAGGGTCATTAATAACCTAGGCTTTATTGGTCTTTGTGAAATAGACCATATGGCCAAGGTCTCATTCCTCGGATTAAATCAAGGACCATAATATAGAGCATTTTATTGCTCTTCAAATTGTAGAACAAGGTCATCTCCCCCTTGCCTCCCGACAGTGCCAAATACAATGAAAAAATTAATATCCCATGTTGGAAAAAGAAAGTACCCAAAACCTCTCACCAATTCTCTTCCTCTTTGAGGAGTCATGGACTCCATTTCTATGTTTACATTATTCCAAAATTCTACAATGATTTCTTTTTCTTGTCCTCTAATAAATTTTTACTTTTTGTTTTATGTTGCAGCTCCTCTCCTTTGTTCTTAAGAACAAATTCCTTAAACTCTTTTTCAGTGATGAACCCATCATCTTTCATAAACTTTGAGAAAGCTTGTTCTCTTATGCAATCCACTACTTACCTTCTAATTTCAAAATTGATAAGTATTTTGTCATATGAGGGCCTTTCAATGATGATCCTAGCTAGGGGATTCATTTCCTGTACTAAATCTATATCATCAAAATTATAATTAGGGCCTAAGGGATAGTTAACCAATGGTCTTGATGTAGGAGCTATTTTTTGAAAAGGGGTGATTTATTGAGGACTTTGTGCTACATTCCCTTGAGAAGCACCTAGAGTACTTGGTGTTGGTGCAAGCATATTTGATTTTATATAATTGGTATTATCAAACCTTGTCATATTTATTACTATAGGGTCCTTAATGTTTGAGTATGATAGACAATAGAGGATGGATCAACTTGCTTCCTCTTATCCTCAATAATCTGAATTCTAACCCATAATGGCCTTCTTTGTGTTGCCTCCTCTATTGATAAATTTATGATCAAATCCTCAATATTGTTAGGCTCATGTGAGAACACTACCAACTTGTAACTAATTCACTGATCATTGATGAAATTCTTTGGGTCACATCTTCTAACCTTTTCAACTTTGATCCTATATGGAAGCATCTTGTTCAACAACAATTCCAATCCTTCCCTCAATGTAACTTGAAAGTTTGAGAATAGAATTGTAGATGGGAGGATAGCATGATTCTTATTATTTTTGAAGTGAGTCTTATGACACTCATTTAATTTCCATATGATTTCCAAAATGGAAATTCTATCAGGAATGCTCTTAGGAAGCACATGTGGTGCTATTGGGGATCCATATATTCTAATCAAAGTTGAATCATTATAAAAAAAATTGATCACCCCAATTGTGATTTATTCCTTATTCTAGGATAAGATCATTTGGTCTCAAAAGTATTCTCACCTCTTCTAAAAATAACCAATCCATAGGTTGACCAGAGTTTGTAAGAAATTCCTTGACAAAATATTCCTAAAAAATTGAATAATTGGACTTCTCGTAGTCCTTGTCCCAGATGTAGGCCCATTCTTGCACTAGAAAAACTCTCTTTTTCTCATCCAAGGCCCTAATTTGCATGTGTGGGGACCAAATATCTATTCCACTAAACAAAATAATGTTGCATAGTAGATAATACCACTTGAAGTTATTTTTTGTATTATCTTCCTTAATAAAAGTCAAAGCTCTATGAATTTCATTAGCAATATAGCCAACATAGTCATAAGGTTTGTTCACATCCCTACTTTGGATATCAACTATGAGAACCATCAAATTTACTGGAATCTAACTATTACAATATATGACCAACACTTGATAGTGAAAAATATGTTTTCATAAAGTAATCCCCAAAAATATCATAACTAAAAGGTTCTAGCTCTCCACTAATGAACCTTCTCATTTCTCTATTAAGCCCTCTCAGTATGAAGTATGGCAACCACTTCACTTTATACCTATCTCTGTGACTTTCATATTCTATAGTTAGGGCTCCCAAATCTATTGGTAATTTGGAATTACGCTTCAAATTGAACACCTTACAAATATAGCTTCTCCTTGAATCCATTAATTTTTTTCCTTTTATAGAAATAAATCCCTCTTTTCAGGGTTGTAAGCTTGGCCAAATCCTCTAATGAGGTCAACATTGATAAATACATTCAGTACCACCATACTTCCTAGCCCTTATCCTCTATATGTTGTAAATTGGTTTATTTACCAAGAACTTTCTAAAAGTTTGCTTGAAAAGGGCATACCCTTGAATTGGGATAATGGAAACCCTACAATTATCATTCTTATCAATAATTCTATTAGCCAAAATTCTAGACCCTTTTTCCATTCTAGGTCTCTTGGCTGATCCAAGGAATTGAACCATTATATCAACACACATCCCCCTCTTCACACCCCTAGATGTTCTAGCCATGATTTTATTTCTATGGTTTTGATATCTAAAATAAAGTCTTTGAAAATTTTACAACTTCAAAGAAGACTTGTAAAATTTTACACAATTTCTAGTTGTTTTAAGCCCTAATTTGCTTAAATTGAATCTTAGAAACTAGAAAATGATGCCCCTTTATATATGAAATTACACAAAAATAATTCAAATTTACTTATTGGTTTCTCACTCTACTAAAAACCTAAGAAATGTTGTGAAAACCCATGTTCACCTAGAATTCTACAACAATTTCGCTTTGATGTCTTCACTTTATGTCTTGAATGTTGAAAGTAGACACAATTAAGCCAACACCCTTATGAATTTGGTAGATGTAGATCAAATATTCTATCAATGTCCTCACATGCTTGAACATGTGACCAATGTTAGTCATTCTTTATTTTTAATATGGACTATTGATTTGCTAAAGATCAATGGCGATCACAAGAATTTTAAATCCTTTTCATGAAGAGAAACCTTTCTTTGTTTTGCACAGCGCCGGTACATGTGTCACCATATCAAGGACTCACAGGAACAAAATTAAAATATTTTACGCTTCCCCAATAGTGCTTTCCACTGTGAAACATTAAAATGAACAAAATAGTATTGTTGAACATATGTTGTCATTGATGTCAAAGGTGTTATGTCGAAGAGTATTGTCCTTGATGTCAAAAGGTGCTCACTATATCAAAGGTGCAATTTTAGTAGTTCAATGAGAATTAAATGCAATCATATTGTAATATCAAATAATTTTGAGAAAAATGAAGAAGACTATTGTAGTATGCTTGTATTATCATGCATTTATATATTTTGTTGATAGAATTAATTTGGAAGGTTGATCCAGAATGTTGGAGGCCAGTTACTCAAGTAGAGAGATTTTTCTGGCAACATATTTATGATCTATATTTCTTCAAGGATGGGAGTTTTGGTCTGTATTTTCAAAGGAGATTATGTCTACACTTTTTCTATATTATTCCAAAGTCTCCAGAATTTATGTTCATTAGGAAAAAAGTTTGAAGTGATAGTTGGGTCATTGTGCTAGTTAGTTAACCAGTTGATGTCTCAAAACTGTGTGGCAATGGCTTACAGCTATGACCTCTAGAGGTATCATGGGAAAGTGAAATAGATCTTGGTTAAGATCCTTGAAGGAAGCATGCGACATCATGTTCTTTTGTGGAAACAAATTTGATTTATGACCTACCTACTACATGTTTCATGCAAATTTGAAATTAGTTCCACATTAGCCAACCTGGATAACTACAAATGGTGTTAAGGGACTCCTAGCCGGCATGAAATTTTGTTAATGTAATGATTTGTATATAATCATCATAGTTTAGATCACACTTGAGAGTACAAACATATGTGGGTGTGAGAGAAATTGAGTGATCAAGTGTAAATCAAAGTGATGTAATGGGAGTTCCATCTCAATCATTGTGCACCATCAATAGAAGATCATAAGGTGTGTAGGAGAGTATCAAAAGCAATATTAGATTTAGTGTAAGTTGTGTAATCATAATTAAATCTTCGTAAGATTTATATTTGTAATCTGGTAGGACTGGTGTCTTACTTTTTGATTTGGTGCTTAGATATTTGTATTAGGGATTGGTGTCTCCAATAGGTTGGTGCCTAAAAATATTGCAGGGGTTTGGTGTCTCTATTAGGTTTGTACCTCCATTATTGTAACTTATTCAATATTTTCATGAAGCTAGAATTAGATAGTAGCTCCAAGAATCTCTTCTCATCATGGTTCTTCCCATTTTGGGTTTCCACATATATCTGGTGTTCATTGTGTGAATGTGTGTATTTGTATTGCTTGATTGATAATATTTATCTTTTTAATAAAAGGGGTAAAATTTTTATTGAAGATCAGAAAGCAACATTACAAAGGAAGCGAAGGACCGAGGTCCCAAGGAAAAACAAGAGCAACAAACCAAACTAAGAAAAAATAGCCAGCACCATCATCCGTCACCATTCCCAACCCTATCTTCATCAAGAATATTCATTAAATCAAGATGGAGCTCCTGAGGAACCAACTCCCACTCCTCAATTCTCCATCCCTCAACATGATAAGAAGCCCATTTTGCCAAACAATTAGCTGCCCTATTCCACTCCATTGGAATATGGACAAAAGTCATTATTTCCATCAAAGAACTAACTCACAGAATTTGTTGCACAACCCTAGCCAACTGCCAGCTGACATCTGCCACTTTCTGCTCAATAAGCAAATTGATCAATATCTGGGAATTAGATTCACAACAAATCCTTCTCCACACCAAAGCATGAGCTCTCTCAAGAGCATCAAGAATATCCAACCCTTCCACCAGGTTGATGGTCTGTGTCCCTTCATAGATCGAAAAGAGGAAGATCACCGAGCCCAAAGAATCCCTACCAATCCCCCCAATACCAGCCAATCCCGGATTTCCCCTTGAAGATCCATCAGTATTGATCTTCAAAACACCGAATGGGGGAAGTTTCCATTTGCCATCCCTATCAATTTTCTGCTTCCCTCGTCGTCCTCTCTTAGCCCTTGCCAAAGCCAATGACGACCCCTGAATCCTCAATCTCTCCACCAACTATGTATCCCTTTTCACCAAAGGGAATTCCACTTCACACCTAGCTTCCACTATTTCCTGAACCATGCCCAATAATCTCTACCAAATTTGTTGCACTAGCCTCTGTTCTCCACAAAATATCCTTCGATTGCGTTCCAACCAAATCTGCCACAATAAGAAGATAGGAGGCCCCACAAACCACACCTCCTGCAAAAAGGAGGCCACAGAAGGGGGCTGACCCATCCCCTGCCAAAATTCAATCAAGGAGGAAGCATGAACACAAGGAATTTTCCAAACACCCCACCAAAAATGCCAAAGTTGGAGGGAAAAAGAGCAATGAAAAACAAGTGAGTAGAGTCCTCCTCATTAGCCCCACACATAACACAAACAAAAGGACCCTGGAAACCTCTCTTCCGAATGTTATCCCAGGTCAAACACTTATTCCAGGCCAACATCCAAACAAAGCAATTACATTTTGGCCAAGAAAGCTTGTTCCAGACCTTCTTCCACCACTGAATTTCAGGCCCAACCAACCTATGAGACAATAACACACTATAACCAGAGGCACAGTATAGGTCCCCTTAGGATTGGGGGACCAGGAAAGCACGTCATCATCTCGGAGAGAGCTACATCTTTGACTAGAGAGGATACTTTGCAGCACTACACAATCCTCTACAAACCAACATCCAACCACTCATCCAGGGACTTCCATTTGGCCACCTCCATCTGACCACAGGAGGAAAAGGACTTAAAATCACTCACCCGCGACCAACCAGCCTCAAGAAATCTCTGGCAATAGATTCAACAAGTTGGGAAACTGAGAGGTGATGGGAGGAAAACCATCCCAAGAATCAAACCAGAACTGGACCTTGTCCCCTTCTTGCAGATCCAAAATAATCCTTCCTTAATAAGCACAACCCCTTTTTTGAGGGTGCCCCATATCACAGAGCCCTTCCCCACAAGGGGGTACCTAGAAATATCGGGCTGAGGGATCCCGGGAGATACTTCTGAGAAAGAACCCTGGCCCAACTCTTATCCTGCTCGTTACACCATCGCCAATACAGTTTTGCAGCCAGAGCCTCCCCAGTCAATGCCGACTACCTCAAACCTAGTCCACCATATTGTTTTGGACTACAAACAACCTCCCATCTAACCAGAACTCCATTTGGAGGACTCCAAGCAACTACCCATAAAAATTGTCTCGCCACAGAATCTAGGTCCTTAAGAAAGCCCATAGGGGCAACCTGGAGCATGCATCTATAAATGGGTAGAGCCTGCACCACTGACTTAATCAACTAGACACGACCAACAAAGGATAACCATCGATGAGTCCAGTGATTAACTTTCACCCGAAATTTATCCAAAATAATCTGCCAAGACTCCCTAGGCAGTCTACACACCGAGATAGGAATGCCAAGGTAAGTTAATGGGAGAGTCCCGATCTGAAATCTCAAAGTTTGGGCAATCCTCTGTTGAATGGGGCCCAGAGTGTTGAAGAAGAAAATGGAAGACTTTCCCTCATTAATCTGTTGACTGGAGGCAACCAGGTAAACATCCAACACTCTTCGTAAATTAGAAGCCTCACGAATTGTAGCCATCCCCATTAAAGCAGTATCATCCACAAATTGTAAGTGAGTTTGTAGAGGTAAGGTGTCACCCCACCTCCAACCTTGAATGAGACCAGACTCCACACTCCATTTAATCCATCTCCCCAAACCTTCAACCAAAATAATAAACAAGGGGAAAGAGGGTCTCCCTGGCGAAGCCCCCTAGAAGCACCAAATAACTCAAGTGACTCCCATTGATAAGCACAGAGAAAGAGACTAAAGTAACACAACTCAAAACCCATTGAATCCATTCTTCAGCAAAACCAAAAGCACCAAGAACCCGCCAAAGGAAGGACCACCTGACTCTGTCATATGCCTTAGCCATGTCCAGTTTGATAAACATCGCTTTTTCTTTAGAGCTGGCCATAGAATGGATGACCTCAGTTGCAATAACAATCACATCCAAAATTTTCCTACCAGCAACAAAACCACTTTGTTCCTCGGAGATCAGCTTCTCAAGCCCCTTTTTCAACCAGTCATCAATAAGCTTAGAAATAATTTTATAAATTACATTGCATAAAGAAATGGGCCGAAATTGGCTTAACCTATCTACCCCCTCACTCTTGGGAATAAGAGCCAGAAAGGTAGCATTTAGAGCCCTTAGCATCTGCTTATTTTGTTGAGATTCTTGAACCACAGCCAGGAGATCAAGTTTGATAATTTCCCAGAATTCTTGAAAAAACTCAATCGGGAAGCCATCTGGACCAGGCACCTTCCCTTTCTTCATATTGAAAACAATCCCTTCAAGCTCTTCAAGCGAGATATCACTCATGAGTTGTTGATTCAAATCTCCAGACATGAGAGAGGGGATACAAGAAAGAATCTGCGCTTCCTCAGGAGACCCCCCTTGCGAGTCCTCCCTAAAAAGAGATTCAAAAAATTGCATCGCCTCCCTTGAGATTTTTGGGAAGGAGGAAAGATGGTCTCCCCTATCATTCACCAGTCCAGAGATAGAATTACCATGTTGCCTGGCTTTTATAGAATTGAAAAGAAAGCTGTATTTTTATCCCCTTCCTGAAGCCACTCAATGCGAGCCTTCTGTTTCCAATACATTTCCTCTCGCAACTCCCATTCTTCAAGAGTTTTCACAGCCTGAGCCTCGTCCTGAAGCAACTCATCTATCACCCCATCCTCCCTTAACCTCCTCATGATACCATCCAAATCTTCCTGAGCCATCACCTTTGCATGGAAGACATTCCCAAAGTACTAACGATTCCATCATTTGAACTCATATTTAACATATTGGAGTAACTTAGCAAATGAATACATTGTTGTACCATAAGTTGGTCTACCTTTCTTCCACCAGTCAGTCACAAAGGCCTTCAAAGAAGGGTCTCGCAGCCACATGAGTTGGAACCTAAAAGAGGGCATACGAGGCACACAAGTTGACTTAGTAGCAAGCTTAATAGGCCAGTGGTCAGATCCTCTCCAATCCAAGATCTCAGAGCAAGATGACCACATCCCTCCAACCCAGTAACAAGAAACCAGAAAATGATCTAATCTTTCTGCAATGCAGAAATCACCAACCCGACGATTGTTCCAGGTGAACTGACCATTGTTGGGTTTGATATCAACAAGATTCAAGGTATTGATATTGTCACGAAGCAGCAGCGCAAAGGGCTCCAACCTTCCAGTACCCCCTCGCTTCTCAGCCAACTCACAAATAACATTGATATCTCCAGCCAAAATCCATGGATGAAAAGGCGTCATGCTATGGATAAGCCTAATATGGGACCATAGACCTTGTTTACCCCAAAAATCCGTAGGAGCATAAATATTAGAAAAGAGAATGACTTCCCCTATCTCAAAACTAGTAGCAATCATAGACATAGAGGATTTAGAAGAAATCCACCAGAGAGGTCGGATTCTCCGTGGATTCCATAAAAAAGCTAGACCCCCAGAAGCTCCCTGAGCTCCAATGCACTGGCACTCCCCAGTCCTCCACAACCTAGGTGCCAAGCCTTGCATATTCTCAATAGATAACTTAGTCTCCTACAAAAAGAAGACATTGGGACCTTGACTTCTAACTAAATCATGAACCGCTTTTTGTCTAGGGCTGCTGTTCAAGCCCCGTATATTCCATGACAACACAATCATTTCAAGGGGCTTGAAAAAAGAGAATCTAGAGTCTTTACTGACCCTGACTCCACCAAATTCTCACTTGCCAGTTTAATCTTTTCCACATCCTTTTTTCTACCAGGCTTAGCAAATTTCTCTGCCCCGTCCTTCTTAATATCCTTTTGCATGATGCCCAATTTGGGAGGAGGCTTGGTCTTCTTAGCCGGGTCCGAACCAGTGTTCTGCCCAGGAAGAGGAGAATCCTCACCAACTGTTGTAACAATGGCCAAGGGAGCATGCACCTCAGAAACCACCATCTGTTGATCAGCTTCCATGTGCAGAAAAACATCCTTTTGTGGATCCATAGAAGAATCAAGAACAAGATCCTCCTGAGCTAAGTCCTCAAGCCCCTGATCCAGGTTGATCAAGCCCGAGTTCACCTCCTATTGGCTAAGCTCATCCAAAACCTCAAATGTGTTAAAGGTACCTTCATCTTGCCTTTCTTTAAAAGGCCTCTTTTGACCCCTATTCTGATTTCGAGCCTTGACCGAAGCATAACCATCAGAAGCACCTACCTCATCAGGAGAAATGCTCTTCCCCTTATCTATTTCAGGAAGATTGCTAGCAGGTTGTGAAGGCTGGGACTCCACAGGCTTATACCTTGGACATCTTCATTGCAAATGGCCATATTCATGACAAAGCCGACAACGAAAAGGAAGAGTTTCGTAGTCCAAATGTTGCACCCAAGAATAAGAGCCCACACACATATCTATTCCATCGGGCAAAGGCCTACTTAGATCAATCTCAACACAAATGTGTGCAAAAGTCATTACCTTTTTACCCAAAGTCTGTGATGAAGTCCCAATTGGTTTTCCAAGCACCGAGGCCAACAAGTGCAACACATCCTCTCGACAGTATTCCACTGGGAACCTAGGTAAATGAACCCACACCGGGACCCAATTTGGGAGCTCCTTAGTGGGGTTAAATCCTACATGCCACGGCTTGATAAACAACCTTACCTTATTATGAAAATAAGGGCCTCCCTCAAATACCCTATTGCGATCAGCAATGCAATTAAAAGCAACCATGAAATAATTGTTCGCCAGCAACATTAACTCCATTTTCCCCTCCAACTCCCATGTCTTCCGGGCCCAAAGCTCCAAAAAATGCAAGGAAACCCTCATCCCCAAAAACTTACAATATAAGGAGTGATTTGAATAATATTCAATATCTTCAGCAATCATTTCAGACGGCACAACCAGTCTTGGCCTTTCTTTGCACCGTTCAAGACAGTCGTTAATCTTCGTGATCTGTGTGCCAATAGACAACCCCGAATCAGCAATCCCAATGTTCGGAGCAAACAAATTGTTATCAAAGGTATTCATCCCTTGACTTGAAAATTTTGAGCCTATTACTGCCCGAAAATCCAAGCTAGGGCCCCCCACAGACGTCTCACCCTTCGAGAAGGCCATCACGCCAAAGACAATAGACACTATCCCGAACAAAAGTGGGTGGGGGAATCCTCCCCACTCCCTTCCTCTAAGCACCGTACCAACACCCGCACCACAAAACCTCCCCACCCATGCAGGAGAAAGAAGATTCGATCACTGCGGAAAGAAACCCAACCTGCTTACCAAAAAATGCACACACCCCCTCCGTGCACTACCACGACGCACTTAGAGTGCAACAGACCCACCACCAAGGAGATCTCCCCACACTAGGCTAAAAGGAAATCCTGTAGAAAGCAGGAACGGGCCAAAAGCACACCACGCGCCCCAAGACACACCACAGTCGAAGAAGCTACCAAACCCCCAGAAACAAAAGA
>VDFB02018758.1:0-37920 GCA_007258455.2 Sequoia sempervirens | reverse complement strand
AAACTACTAGAGAGACCTCACGAGGCACCAGAGCTTAACAAAATTAAAAGGGAGGATCCCGGTCAACTTATGATGAGGCTTTGAATGTACGCTTACCACTCAAGACATCAAAATGGGGCATGCAAAACAAGGCGGTGACAAAAATGACCCGACAAGGTGAAAGAAAAAGAGGGTCCCCATTCCAAATGGGGCATGCGTGCTGAAGGCACAACATGATTGATTCACCCAGAATGGTGAATGAGTCCCACTATTCCTGAAAATAAGCATCAAAAGCTTTCTAGAATACATTTCTAGTCTTCATCAAGATTCTAGGTGCACACTTTCTGTTTGGTTTAGTTTTGTTATGTTTTGCATTCATTTCTAGTTCATTGTTCCATTACACAATGTGTTTTCAAACATCACTTGTTTCTTAGATTTTGCATTCATACTCAATTAATTTCATATCTTAGTTGCATTTAGACCATTTCATTTAATATAAATAACATCACACATAACATAATTTGAATGAACCCTTTGCATTTTTTGCCTAAGCTCTCTCCTTTTAGGTGAAAAACCCTAGAACAGTTAGAGAGTGGATGGTGCCAAAAATCTAGGGTTCAATAGTGAATGATTCCCTCATGAGGTGAATTTTTGAGTAAAGTGCAAATCCAAACACCCAGTTAGTAGAAAATAGTTTTTGGGTAGAAAACCTTTGACTTGGGATTGATTTTCCCAAGGTGGTGAATGAGTCCCAATCAACTCAAAATCATAATTCCTAGATTTCCAGATTACTTTTCAGTCATTTTCTACTTTCTAGGTGCACACATTCTAAAAAATAGCCTTTTGTTTGGTTTAATTTGCATTTTGTTCATTCTTTTAAGATCTTTTCAAACATCATTGTGTTTTCAAACATTGCATATATCTTAGGTTTTGCATTCATAATTAGTCAATTAGTTAATTTAGTTGCATTTAGATCATCTCATTTAGCCTTAATAACATCATACATTTCCTAATTTGAGTGAACCACATTGATTTTTAGTGAGGTTTATCTCTCTCCTTTTAGGTGAAATATCCTAAGAGTGCAAGAGTAGCCTATAAGTCTCACTCCCAAAAATCTATGGTTCATTTTGGTGAACCCGCATATTGAACATCATATCATTCTGATTTGTATTTGCATTGGCATACTAGGACTCAATTTCATTATCTTTTGCATTGTTTTTGCATCCTATGACTTCTTAATGTTGCATTAGTGAAAGCATCATTCAGAGTTCATTATTGCATCTTATTTCATATCATCATTCCAAAAATTTGCACTTTCAATCTTTATCTGCATTGTACAGACCTGAACACATTCAAAAAAGTCAAAAAAATAGAAAAATCCTCAAAATACCTCCCCTGGGACTCATTCGCCACGTTGGATGAATTAGTCCCACTACAATTTTTGAATCAGAATTTCCAGAATTTAGTTTATTGCTTTGCACATTTCTGTTTCCTGCAGTTTCTTTTCTATCATAGTTCAATTATCTTCTGTTTCATTAGCATAAGCATCTTTTTCATTAATGGCAATTATGGATAGTCTTACATTTTTGCAAATTTCCTTTTTCAGTATACGTTTCTAGTTATTTTAGATGAGATTTATCGATACATAAAATCACAAAAATAGAAACATCAAAACAACCTTTCAAACAAATGATTTAGGTTATAAACAACATCTCATCCAAGCCCCTTAATAGTGATGATGTCGACATGTTAGATGAAGTTCTTCAAGACTTCCTCTCACTCACTTCATCCTTTAATGCTTGCAATGAGAAACCTAAACCACTTAACTATAACATATCCCTCAAACATTTTAGTTGTGATGACTTTGACTTGTTAGATGACGCCCTTCAAGACTTCATCTCACATAAGTCATCCACTAAGGTTTGTTGTGACCAATCCACAATAACAAACATTAACACCTTTAATGTTGAACAACTTAAACCAATTGATGATAATTTACCCCTCAAACCTTTTAGTCATGATGATTTTGATTTATTATATGAACCACTTCAAGATTTCATCTCACTCAAGTCATCCACTAATCTAAAACTAAGGATGTTAATGTGATTCAACCTCAACTCATTCTTTTCCCACTGTCACATAAACTTCATCCTTTCAATAAACCTGAGTACACTCTTTACCCACCTAAAACCAATGTGTTGCAACAATCAAGTAATGTTACTATTGCTCATATGTATAATACCCAAAACAATCCGCAACCAACCCCAACCTCTTTACCTTTACCTAATCCACCTAGTGCTCCCCATTTCCTCCCACACACAAAGGAGTATGATATTTTTGAACAATTAAAGAATACTCCTACAAAGATTTCCCTTTGGGATTTACTTAAAAACTCACCAAATTACCACACTATTCTTCAAACAACCTTACAACAAATTGTAGTTCTCCTTGGTACAACTTTGAATGATATGGAAACTTTAATACATGTAATGAATCAAATTAATCTAGACATTAATTTCCATCAACATGAGCTCCCTCCTTTACAGTTATGAAAAAAATGACACCTTTATGATAATTGCTCAATTCAATGGCACATGTATCAAAGGAACCCTTATCAATAATGGTTTTTCCCTTAATGTCTGTAGTGTGAATCTCCTTGATAGATTGCATATTGAAAAGTCACAAATAATACCTAATTTTGTATCCATTCAAGGATTTAAAAATACAACAAAGCAACTACTCAGTATAATCACTTTACCTATTATGGTTGGGGTGGCTACTTTGCAAACTCCTATTCATGTCATGCCTTATGATCTTTTGTATAATCTTTTTTTAGGTAGACCATGGATTCATGACATGAATTTAGTTCCTTCAACCCTTCATCATATAATGAAATATGTCTATAACAATCACATTTATCAAGTTGAAATAGACCCCAAGCCTGAAAGTTGCTTGCTCCTTGAAAAAGGAGCTACAAGTCCTCTTAAAACAATAATTTCAACATCTAATATAGACCCTCTTGAAAGTGAACACAATGATGAGGAGTTGGTATCTAAATTATTTGGTGATGATTGGGGATCCTTATAATTTACACCTTCATTTATGGGTGAATACATAATCACACAAAAGATAGATGAGAAACTAGAACAACCAACTATCATGTCAACTCAAAATTCTAAACAATCATCTTAAACCTCTATCTCCTCTACTTTGGAATAAAATGAAACATACACAACAAATTTTGATGAGATGGATTATCAATCCTCGTCTAATCCAAAAGAAATGGAATGAGTCTATGGAAAAGGATACAAACATGTAAAAAATTAGGATATACTGGAAAAGGGTGTGGAAAACATGAACAAGGTATTTGTGTTACTATCAAACCTAATACGCAAGACGCAAGAGACAAAAACTAGATTGGGCTATTCCTTTTCTAAAATGACAAAAGCTACTCAATGACCATCTTTGAATTTCAACACCATTACATGTTAACCAAAACATAAACTCGCCATCAAACATCCTGAATTGCTTGATATAAAGTTAAAATTGTCATGGAAGTATGATAATAGCTATGAAACTCTGAAACAAATGTTAGGAGTTTATGATAACGTGTCTTCTACTACCCCCATGCAATAGGTTACTCGTGCTACAATCATGACCAAGAAAAATGATAGTGATATCATTGAAGAATCTCATGAGTCTGAAGTTCCTAAATTTAATGCACTCCCTTTAGGAGATACAATTGATGTGCCAATAGACATTGATGATAAAGACAAAGTTATTAAGATTGGGATGTGCCTTGATGATGAAGAACAAGAGGACACTACAACTTTACTTCATGATTTTCTTGAATTTTTTTCTTGGAAATATTTTGATATGCCAGGAATTGACCCAAAAATTGTGACACACAACATCATTCTTGCTGAAAATACTAAACCCATTCGTCAAAAGATAAGAAAAATGCACCCTAACATATCCTTGCATGTTAAAGTAGAGCTTGAAAAAATCCTTGACGCAAAATTCATTCAAACTATTGATTATTCTCCTTGGATCTCAAACATTGTTGCAGTTGCTAAACCCAATAATCATATTAGGATATGTATGGATTTTTGCGACTTGAATATTTAGCTTCTTTAAAAGCTGACTTTCCTCTTCCTAATATTGACATGATCATGGATTCAACTTTTGGACATTCTTTGTTTTCATTCATGGATGTATTTTCTTGTTATAATCAAATCCTTGTTAATCCTCAAGATCAATACAAAACTGCCTTTACAACTATTTAGGGATGTACCGTAGAAAAAAAGGCAACTTGTTTGACATGGGAATAATTCATGATAAATTGGACTTAACAAGGCCTTGATTCAGGTGTTGTGAGGGATTTTATGCATCCACACTAGGTTTTGGACCTTTGCAAATTGAATAACATGCTTTTAACAATATCTTGTAAAGGTGTTGTAAAGTGTTGTAAAGGAATTTCACACTTTTCTAGACTTAATGAACCCATTTCTCCCTAATTCAACTTATAAAATTTGTTTAATGAGATCTTCACATAAATCTATAAGGCCTGTAAAACAAACTTAATGTTAAACTACTGTTGTAATGTGTCTTGCACATTCACATTAGTTCTTGTGCTTTCCTAGGCTATGTGGGCCTCATTTAGTGTTGTAAAGTGTTCAAATCACACTTTCACATTGAATTTTATGTCCCAAATCCTAATTTAACTTTACATCATCACTAATAGGCCCCTATTACCCCACATTGTGCATCTCGAGGCTTAAATTGATCAAATAATCAATAAAGTTGCAATATAAACCTTATTTCTTAACTTATTAGCATCTTAGTTGTCAAAATGGCCCCTTTGGAACCCATTTTCCGTCCATGGTGAATCAGCCCATCCAAGTGGGACCCACTCACCATGGGTGGCGAATGAGTCCCATTTGACCCAATTTTGACCTTTGAGTAGGAAAAAATGAAATTTAAGTCTATTATTTTCACATGTCGGCCTTAGGAATCCAATTTTTGGGCTAATAAGGTGAATTTCCTATAAAATCAACTCTCCTAACTCATTTTCAACATTCCTTCTTCATTATTCATCCATCATTCTTCCATCTCAAGTCAAGCAACTTGGGGTTTCATCATTGCAAGTCATTAAGATAGCAATTTTCAGACATTCAAGGGCACATTCTTCATGTTTTGTTGCAGAAATTTAAGATCAAACATCATGGAAAGGTAATCAATTTCATTATTGCATGTTTCATTTCATTCTTTCATCATTTTGGTTTAATTACCTAAAAGGGGTTTGACCAAGGCAAACCCCCATGCCCTAACATCCAACATTTCTCTTTCTTGTCTTGTGTGTTTGTAGATTTAGGCATCTTGGAAGCTTGGAAATAATTTAAGATTGCATTGAAAATTTGTTTAGGTCTTCCCTTCATTGATTAAGCCAAAATATCAACAAAAAATCACTTTCAGGTTCAGAAATGAGAGTTCAGAAGCAGACACCTATAGGAAGCCAAAGTGTAGACTGAGAGATCTTGTTTCCTCTTTTGGATCTTCAAAAATTAAAAAGTGGATTCATTCTCCATCAGTGGCGAATGAGTCCCATTTCAAGGTCTGACCAAGGTTTTCTGCATTTCTGGATACCCTTTTGTCTGAAATAGGTTTCGTCTCAATTTCACATAACCTAGACTAATTCACCCAGAATGGCGAATGAGTCCCAGTAGGCCAAATTTCCTACATCAACAGAATTTCAAGTGTCATTTCTAGCCTCATTCTAGATCCCAAGTACACACTTTCAATTTGGTTCATTTCTGTTCAGTTTTGCTTTCATTTCTAGGTGTTTTCTACATATCACAATGTGTTTTCAAGCAAGTTGCATTTCAATAGTTTTCACTTAATAATCAATCTATTTTTTAATTAGAAGCATATAGATCATTGCATTGAGTCATAACTTCATCATACATATCTTATTTTGAGTGAAACACCTAGATTTTAGGTGTGGGATGGATCTCTTTCCATTAGGTGAAAGACCCTAATTGAGCAAAAGAGACATAACATCACACACCTAAAAATCTATGGTTCATTTTGGTGAACTTACTTTTTGAACGTCTTATTTTCTGCTTTGGAGTCCTAATCCTAGCTTGCAATGAATTTGCATTAGAGTTGCATTGGTTAATTTGCATCTAGGGTTTCAAATTTTTGCATTAGTGAAAAGGTCATTTAGATTGCTTTTTTTATTATAATTTCCTTAAAAATTTATGAAATTCTACATCTCCATCTTAGGTCTGTAGCATACAACATCAAACATATCAAAAGAAATTCAAAATTTTAGAAAATTTTGTAAAAAATAGTACTAGGACTCATTTGCCATACTAGGCGAATCAATCCCTATCTAGATTTTTGACTAACTATTACATCATTAGAAACCTCATTTATGTGCTTCCTAAGCCTCCTAGTATCATATAGTATAAGTTTAGATATTTTTTGGAACATTTTTTTTATGCATCTAGCTCAAAAACATCATTTTAGATTACTCATTCTTCAAATCACTTAACTTGCCAACATCCATACATCTAAAAATGCTTCCATTTCTACAATTTTGCATAACAATGATAAAAGTAGTCTTCACTTTTGCATATACAATATTTCTATTCATAAATTTTTTCATAAGTTTCATAAAAGTTCTTTTCATTCTTACATGTACATTGTTTTCATTTTTCAAATCTTGCATATATTGGATAAGAATGTTTTGTACCTTTGCATATACATTGTTCATATTGTTGAAACATTGCATGAAATGGTTACATGTAATTTTCATTTTTATTCAAACAATGATGGTCACTTACATATTTAGACATGCTAAGAAAAATTTCCTATCCCCTCCCTATAAGAATGTTTTTGTGAAATAGACTACAACCTTAGACATTCCTAATGATCATATTTGTTCCTCTCCTAATATCTCTCCCATTGGTGACAAAGATATTTTGGTAGAAGAACCAATCCATGAGAGTTTTGAGAATCCTAGTTGTTTCTCTTCTCTTACCTCTCTTAGTGGAAAATACATTGATAAACAGGACAATACAACCATAGGTAATCATGACAACACCATTTGTTCTTCTTCTAGTATCTCTCCTAGTTTTGAAGTAGATACTTTGATGTTAGATAACACAATCGATGAAGGTCATGAATATATTAGTTTTCCCCCTTCACCTTGAGAAACCCCTCTTGAGAAACAATATTGAACCATTGATCATTCCCCTTCTTGCGATGAAGAACTTTTAGAAGAACCAACCCATGAATGTCAAAAAAATTCGGTTTGTCATTCTCCTAAAAACTCTCCTCCTAAGCAACCTATCATAATGAAAGACAATAATAAAGTGACATTCAAATCCACTTCACCAACACATCATGCCAATAAAGACAAGATCCTTCAGGTTATGATGACACAAGTGGGATCTCCTTTAATTAGTGAGCTTCTTAAGTCACCTTCCAATAGTGAATCACACAAAAAATTTAGATATGTCTTCAAATACATTATGCAATCTACTCATAACAATGTTTTTCAGCCGCTAAGTTATAACTTAGTGGATCAAACATCTAGGGGACCATAAAACACCCCTACACCATTACCTTTTCCTCAAAAAAGGCCTAGTGTTGAAGATCTTAAAGAGACTCTTGCTAATATATATGTATGGGAACTCATTCAACTCTCACCGATAGTGAAACTTCTCTTTCATGAAATGTTGCAAATACAGAAGGAAGAGATCCAATATTACATAAAATCAAATCATGTAACATCGTCCTCTCATCCCATGCAAGCCACCCAGTCAAAAATCAAATCCCTAAACATGAATTACCCTCACCTAAGATTCAAAACAAGAATGATCCCTTGATGATAAAGGTGATCATTAATGAACTTTAGATAGGCATACTTTCATTGAAAATGGAGTAGAAATTAATGTTTGTAGCATGGAACTCCTACACAAACTTGGCATGGATAAAATGATGATTCAACTTAATGATGTTCACATTCGTAGCTTTGAAAATGTTAATAGGCAACCACATGGGATGATTACATTACCTATTGAGGTCAGACCTATAGTGTCTCCTACCTCTATCCATGTCATGCAAGTACCCCTTCCATACAATCTTATCCTAGGGAGACCATGGATTCATGCTATGAAAGGAGTCCCATCTACCCTTCACCATGTAATGAAATTTGAATACAACAAAAAAAATATACATTATTGATGTAGATGAGGGAAGCTATGTGTCAACTAATCACAACACCCACAACTCCGCTAATCTATTCATTCCTAGATCCAAATGCCAACCTATACAAGTTGATGCTAATTCTTTACCTACAATAAAAATCTTTCATGATAATTGGGGGGCATTAGATTCTACACCTCCTTTCCATAACATTTCCAAAATCTCACCCTCATGGTCCAAATATTCATATACAAACAATTCATTTTCAGACACAAGTTCTAGTAGCGATTGGGGTTTCACACCTACCTTTAAGGGAGAATACAAAATATCAAAATCTCAACCCAAACAACCTTGTGTTCCATTCGATCAACTTAGTTCTACCAAATTACCCCATGGTGGTGATGGGGGAAATCTAATTCCCATCCCTCATGAAGCAATGACACATAATATTAACAAGGATTTGTGTTCTTGTACAACAACCAATCCTTCTCACAAAAACACACCCCCTTCATCTAACTTGGAAGATTATTATGGTATCGGTTACAATCTTCCTCCTATACATGGATGCAATTAACACATGAGCCAAACTAACATCTCATACTCTTTCAAGAAAGATCTAGGGGTATCTCCCTTATCTCCACTTTTATCAAAGACTTTGCACAACAATAACATTCAACATCTGAAGGAGTGCGGTGCTCTTCCTTGTGCTCAAGCACCTATTTCCTCTACTTAATACTCACTTTCATCCATCCCTAGCTCACCTTTGTCCTGAACAAAGTAGGGGAAAGGGGTTCGATAGCCTTGTCCTTGTATGTCACTTTTCACTGCCTCCTTTGGCTAGTTGTTAAACTTTCATGAATATATAAGAGCAAGTTGGGGATGTGGATGATATGCCTTAAGTTGGCTCACATATGACATACTTCCCTTTCTTCATGACACAACTTATCAGAAACATATGACTTGGCATAGGCTTTCTGAGTAAGCTCTCATGTCCTCTTCTTCTACTTTAAAGAAATTTCTCACAACTTACTGGTGTTTGCAACCACTTTAAAGTGGGGGCATACATCACCACTCACATTTCATTGTGCGATTTATTTCTTCTTGCGATGAATCCTTTTCTTGGTGGAGTCATCGGGCTTGATTCCCTCCAAGAGCGTAATACTTCTTTTGACACACCCTCTCTTGGGGATGTTATGCATGATGTTCCCTAAGATGATACCTTGCACGAATTAAGAAAAATCCCTTTGAACAATCCTTACACTATTTTGCATTAAAAATGTCTATGGGTGTCAAGCATACAAATTTTTGCTTACCTCGTAGAGCTCAAAAATCATTTTCATTGTGGCACCTTATTAAAGTTATCAGGAGGTATAAATTTGGTATGGTTGAGCGAGAAGCCCATTTTGAGGCACGAATTTCCCCATAGCCACCTATGTGTTTGTGAGTGCATACCAACTAGCATATGTTTCTCACCTAGTGGAAAACCATGAGTTTTGTCACCCCAGAGTGAGTACACTTTTTTTTTCTGAACAAACATCCTAGATATGATCCACAACTAGCTAGACAAATGATCAAACCTTGATCCACCCCTTTCATTTTCATCTTTCTTATTCTTTCCATTGCATTATTTTGTATCTTGATGGTTTGACTTAGGATCTTCTATCCTAGGGGCTTGGCCACGTCCTTTGATCTTTGTCACTCTTTTTCATCTGCATCTGTACACTTGGATCTCTCTTGAATGTCTTCTTTAGTGTGAGTTCGAAGTAAGTTCATCCTCTCACTAAAGTGGGGGATAAATATATCATAGAAAAAAGGAAACGTGCTTGACATGGGAATAATCCATGATAAATTGGACTTAACAAGGCCTTGATTTAGGTGTTGTGAGGCATTTTATGCATCCACACTAGGAATTGGACCCTTTCAAATTGAATACCATGCTTTTAACAATGCCTTGTAAAGGTGTTGTAAAGGACTTTCATGCTTTTCTATAATTAATGAATCCATTTCTCCCTGATTAAAAATTATAAAATGTGTTTAATGACATCTTCACATAAATCTAAAAGGCTTGTAAATTAAACTTAATGTTAAACTAGTGTTGTAATGTGTCTTGCACATTCACATTAGTTCATGTGCCTTCCTAGGCTATGTGGACCTCATTTAGTGTTGTAAAGTGTATTCAAATCACACTTTAACATTGAATTTTGTGTCCCAAATCCTAATTGACCTTTATATCATCATTAATAGGCCCCTATTACCCCACATTGTGCATCCTGAGGCTTAAATTAATCAAATAATCAACAAAGTTGCAATATAAGCCTTATTTCTTAACTTGTTAGCATCTTAGATGTCAAAATGGCCTATGTGGGACCCATTCACCATGGGTGGCGAATGAGTCCCATTTGGCCTAATTTTGACCTTTGAGTAGGAAAAATTGAAATTTAAGTCTATTATTTTCACATGTCAGTCGTAGGGATCCAATTTTTCAGGCTAATAAGGTGAATTTCCTATAAAATCAACTCTCCTAACTCATTTTCAACATTCATTCTTCATTATTCATCCATAATTCTTCCATCTCAAGTCAAGCAACTTAGGGTTTCATCATTGCAAGTCATTAAGATAACAATTTTCAAACATTGAGGGGAAGATTCTTCATGTTTTGTTGCAGACATTCAGGATCAAACATCATGGCAAGGTAATACATTTCATTCTTACATCATTTTGGTTTAAATACCTAAAAGGGGTTTGACCAAGGAAAACCCTCATGCCTTAACATCCAACATTTCTCTTTCTTGTCTTTTGTGTTTGCAGATTTAGGAATCTTAGAAGCTTGGAAACATTTGAAGATTGCATTGCAAAGTTATTTAGGTCTTCCCTTCATTGATTAAGCCAAAATATCAACAAAAACTCACTTTTAGGTTAAAAAATGAGAGTTTCAGAAGCAGAAACCTATAGGAAGCCAAAGTGCAGACTGAGAGCTCCTGTTTCCTCTTTTGGATCTTCAAAAATTCAAAAGTGGACTCATTTTCCATCAGTGGCGAATGAGTCCCATTTCCAGGCTTGAACAAGGTTTTTTGCATTTTTGGATACCCTTTTGTTCAAAACATGTTTTGACTCAGTTTCGTAGAAGCTAGACTAATTCACCCATGGCGAATGAGTCCCATTAGGCCAAATTTCTAGCATCAGTAGCATTTCAAGTGTCATTTCTAGCCTCATTCTAGATCCCAGTTGCACACTTTTAGTTTGGTTCATTTCTGCTCAGTTTTGTATTCATTTCTAGGTGTTTTCTGCATATCAATAGTTTTCACTTAATAATCAATCCATTTTGTTAATTAGCAACATCTAGATCATTGCATTGAGTCATAACTTCATCATACATATCTTAGTTTGAGTGAACCACCTATATTTTAGGTGTGGGATCTATCTCTTTCCATTAGGTGAAAGACCCTAATTGAGCAAAAGAGACATAGCATTACACACCTAAAAATCTATGGTTCAGGGGAATGTTTTGTTGGGTCGTGATGCCCTTTGGTTTAAAGAATCATGACACAACTTATCAAAAAGTAATGACATTGATCTTTCCCGATTATATCCATAAAATTTTGGAAGATTATGTATACAATATCCTTGCTAAATCCTTAACAAGTAAAGACAATGTAAATGTTCTTCGGAAAATCTTCGAACAAATACGTAAATATAATATGCGCTTAAATCCCAAAAAAGTGTGTCTTTGGCATAGATAGTGGTAAAATTTTGGGGTTTTTCTTATCTCACAGAGGTATTAAGATGGATACAAAGAAAATAGATGTCATTATTAGCATGCCACCTCCTAGAAACATTTCTCAATTGTGCACGTTACAAGGTCGAATTCAAGCCATCTATTGTTTCGTTGCATCTTTAGCTAATCACACATTACCTTTCATGCATCTTCTTAAAAAGGGTGTACCTTTTGATTGGGATGAGGATTGTAAATAGGATTTTGAGAGTTTAAAGCAATACCTTGCAACTCCACCTATTTTACAACCTACTATGTCAAACAAACCATTTATCTTGTACATCACCACATTAGCCCATATTCTTACAACATTGTTGGCTCAACAAGATGATCATGGAAAATAACATGTTGTTTATTACATCAATTGAATCTTAATTGATTATGAAACTCAATACTCACCAATTGAAAAATGATGCTTAGCTCTTGTATTCGCTACTAGTAAATTGTGACATTATTTATTATATGTTGAAATACAAGTCATGACAAAATTTGATGCTCTCAAACATATTTTCAATAAAAAAGATCTTTCTAGACACTTAGCTAAGTGGGTAATATTGTTAACTAAGTTTGACCTTAAGTTTGTTTCACAAAAATAAATCAAAGGACAAGCCTTAACAGATCACTTAGCTAATGCTCCTTCTCCTCTTGCTTTACCTACTCATTTCCTAATGATAGTGTCTTGACCATTGATATTAAAACATGGGAGTTGTATTTTGATGGATCTAAGTGTAGAATAGGTTTTGGTGGTGGAGTTGTATTAATTCCGCTCGATAGCCAACCTCTTCCCTTGTCCTATTGAATAAATTTCCTATGCACAAATAATGCAGTTGAGTATGAGGCATTAATTGCGGGTTTATGAGATGCTTTAACAATGGATGTGAAACATATCAAGATCTTCAGTGATTCACAATTAGTTATCAAACAAATCAATGGTACATATCAAACTAAACATGACAAGTTATCAAAATACAATGAAATTGTTAGAGAAGTTTGAATCATTCACCACTGATAACATCGCACAAAAAAGAAAATAGACATGTAGATGCAATGGCAAGTGCAGCCTCTCTTATATCCCCATAGGATCCTTCAATATACTTCATATCTGTTATTCATCCCATCATGAAACCGTCGATTAATACTCGATTAGAAGACATTTAACTAGTAACTCAAGATGACTCATGCAAATGGTATGATACAATATACCATTATTTAAAAGATAGTACTGATCCCAAGCCCACAACGACAAACACTCAAAATCAATTATGCAAACTAGCAGCTAAATACATGATCCTCACTGGTGTGCTGTATAGAAGATTCTTTAATGGTCTCTTACTAAGGTGTCTTAAGGATTCTGAAATCCCTATAGCCCTTGAATAGGCTCATGTTGGTGCCTATGGAGGTCATTCTAGAGGACGGTCATTAGTGCAAAAACTCATTCATATGGGATATAATTGGAGACATATGGAGAAAGACTGCTTCTCTTATGTTAAATGATGTGAAAAATGTCAAGAACATAGAAATTTGATCCATGCTCCTACTTCTGAGCTCCATGCCCAAGTTCCCATTTGTCCATTTTAAGTATGGGGATTTGATCTTATTGGAAAAATTTCACCTCCCTCTTCTACCAGACATACGTTTATCATAACTGCAATAGATTATATCACGAAATGGGTAGAAGCTATTCCTCTTAGATCTACAAATGTTGAAGTAATTTTTTCGTTTCATATTGGAACACATAATTGCTCACTTTGGAATTTCTTCTACAATGGTTACAGACAATGGAACCCCATTTAAAAATAATGAAGTAAAGAAATTTCTTGAAACGTTTAACATTCAACATCGATTTTCAACACAGTATTATCCACAATCTAATGGACAAGATGAAAGCACTAATAAAATTTTGTAACAAATTCTAAGGAAAAATATTAACAAACATCATAAGGATTGGCATACACAATTACATTATGTATTGTGGAATTATAGAACGAGTTTTATATTATCAACAGGAACTACACGCTATAACCTCATTTATGGCACTGATGTGATCATGCCCTTGGAGTTAGAAATTCCTACATTGTGAATTTCTCTCCAAGACCTTATTGATGATGCCACCTATAAAGAACAACAATTGCACCAACTTGAGATGCTCAATGAAAAGTGCATTAACGCTCTTGAGCATTGTTGGCCTCCAACAATGATCTAACAACTAAGCCCTTACAACCGTGATTCATAGATTGGACATCTAAACTGAATAGTCATTTCAATCAACATTAAGTTGCATTTAACTTGTCAACCTAGGGACATGAACTTGAAATGGGTCAGCACAATATGTGCACTAGAAATCCAAGGTAGCCATTTCCATACTATAGCTAAGAAAGACACAATGTTGAAAGTAAATTTCTTGGAAAGGAATAACATAAACGCTGATCATCAACCAATAACTATACTAATCTGAAATGCATGACAGAAATGAAAATATGAGAAACAAACAGGGAACTACTTTGTCTACTTTTGTTACAAGAACACTCACATAATGGAATTCTAGTGGTTGTAGGAACAATTAGTGCCAAATTCCTATTTAATTACTGAACAGAAAGTAATAAATAAAATAATACTAAACTAAAGGAAAAAATGCTCACCAAGTGGCCCCCCTTGGATGAGTATCCTCTAAAACTAATGTAAAATCAGATGCATAGACTTATAACCTCATTTTATTCATCAGAAAACATGATTACAATAGAGAAATGTAACTATATCACTGAAAAATAAGAATGCAAGTACAATATCAGATCACACAACTTTTTTGAGAAGGAGCATTCGACTCTTATTTATAGGAAAAGAAGCTACTAACTAAACAAGGCGGTCATCTCCATGAATTGGGAGGATGCCACTTTAGGGAAAATAGAGAAAGTGGAGAGGTGGTTACGTGTGCATGGAATCTGGTCAGACGTGCTTGCCTCAATGTAGATTTACCACAACAGTAACACCTATATTCGCTGAACATCAATAAAGATCATTTATAAGAAGGTTACAACTTAGTTTGCATGAGGAATTTCCTATCATCGACCTCTTTGAATGATTCCCTTCATTGACCTTTTCATGGCCACGTTGCTAACTATTATGGTGAATGATTAGCTGACAAAATATTCTCAATCTAGCAGCCTCGAATCATATCTGCATGGCAATATTAGTACGCACAATAATCACATTTCTATAACTATCTTAAAGAACATTCATTATTCCACATGTAGAATTAACACAGATAGTCCATATAACATGTCAGTGTCATTAAAGATTTACAAATATAAAATTAGGCCCAATGTCTATGGTTTTAACTAAATATCAACATTCAAACACCAAGGTTCATTACAATCTCACCAAATAGATCGTAATTTCTACCAAAATTAACCCATAAACTAAACTCATCACTAGCCCCAACCTAAGATTTCGTTGGTCCTCCAGCGGGGGAAGAGTTGTTCTTCTACTTAGTTAAAGCCCTAAAATTTTCAATGGCCAACTATCATACATCAGTGTTTGTTGTGTGTGGATCAAGTTCCCAATAGAACCCTTGCTAGCTGTCCAATCTGCTCCATCTCTGTCTCTTTGCAACAATATCATAGTGGTAAAACTTGAAATTTGGTACGGTCCACATTAGAATAGGTGGCTGAAAAGTCAGGATAAGCCAAAATCATCCTTTTTTCCTTTCAATTTGAATATATCTGTCAATTCTTTTAAGAGTTGCAACATAGTTCTAGATAGAGTGGGGCTCAAATTTCTTTAGCTCATCAGTTAGGTTTTTCCATCTTTGTGACAGGTATCTCTTCATAGTTTCTTCTTTTTCTTTTTCCTTCACCTCATACTCACTATAGATGGATTCTATCCAAGGCATAATCCTATTACCATAGCTAGGACTGTGAAGCATTCTATGCCATTCCCTATAAATGTCCCCTAGATTCCTTGATTCAGCCCTGATGGGCAGAGGGATGTTGGATTCCATTTGTTTATAAGCCCCATTTTTTTGTCCCCAACTGATCTCATTTTATACCTAGGACATAAATTCCATTAATTGGACATCCCCAACATACACTAGTGGATCCCAATCATGGTATTAAGTCACAACATAATTGTGCAAATAGAATTCACATAACAAATTCTTCATCTCAGGGGAAGCAATTTGATAAGCATTGAAAAATTCCATAGGAGTCTCAATGGAAGGGTTCAAACCTGAGACAATCCTTGCCAACTTCAAAGAAATATATTTCTCCTTCAAATGCAGAGCATAGACACTTGGAGGGGTTCTACACTCTAAAATTTGGGGTACTGATGCTGTCATATCATCCATTTTCTTCTTTAAGGTAGCAAATTTTGCATCCTTCTCTTCAATCTCCTCATCTTTCTTTTGAATTTCCTTCTTCAACCTGCATTTTTCCTCCTTCCATTCTTCTTCCCTTCTTTGCATCTATTTCTATAAATGCATAGCTACCATGTGCATTGAAAAATCAAGGGGGTTATGTATTCCTACCTACATTTTTCCTAGCATTGATGCTTGCTCTCTATATAGTACCAGCTATAGGGATTCAGGTTGTTCACTCAATTCTAGCTGCAGGGGTGTTGCTTGTTTCCCCAATTCAGGCTGCAAGGCCTCTTGTTCCTATTCTTACTCATGTTGTAGGATCTCTTGCTATAGGATCTCCTAATTTTCCTCATACCCTTGATTCTCCACTTGTTTTGCAATATCAACAAGATCTTCCAATGTTATGTTTACTGCCATCTTAAATATATCCTCTTCCTCAACATTCACTTGCCCCATTGGAGCTTTTGTGACCCCCTGTGATATTTTTCTAGACTTATGGATTTCTAATGGAGGCATACCAAAGGCTGGCCCAGTTGGTCTTGATTTTCTTGGAGGATTTTCATGTTTTTCTTTGGCTACAAGATGAACAGTTCCAACCTTCTGCTTCTTAGAGCTTGGTACTTCTTTTTTTGTTGGCTGCATTTTAGCTTTTCCTTCTCTTATTTTTGCTTCTCTCTTTTGTGCCATAGTTTTCATTAGGATGCCAAGTGGGACATCATCATCATAATATGGAGAGGAACTTTCTTTGTCTAAGTGCTCTGTCCCAAAAGAGCTAATATCTATGGTTTGTTCTGCTACGGGAGGGTTTACACTAGGGCTTGCACTAGAGGGTGAAGCACCAGGAGTGGCTTTAGTCACTCTTAATCTCTTGGTAGACCTACATGGTTGAGGTAAAACCCTAGGTTGCAAATGCTCAGGCCTAATTTGATCAATATTTATGAATTTTTCCCAAGTCATCTCAGATACATCATGCAAATACTTCTCAATTAACAATTTAATCAAACAATGGTGGGAAACAAAATTGTCCCTACCTTTCTGAGTCTCGGCTGCCATAATTGAAAGAAGGTGATATAACACATTCAACACATTCATCCTCCACCTATGCCTCATGTGATTCAAGAGTTTAAAGTGCACAAAATGTAGATTTGATTGTCGTCTTTCATAGGTGATATATTTTATGACATGAACAACTACATGCTTCCATGGATAAGATAGAGAGGTTCTTTTTGCACCTTGTTTTTCCACGCTCAATGGAGGGTCACCAGGTTGTGTAAATTCGGCCCTATTTGACCTAGCATCTCTAGAAGTAAGGTAATTTTAACTGTCAGTAGGTAACCCTATAACTTCTGCAATTTTTTCTTCAGTAGCCAATACTTCCAACCCTTTTAGCATGGCTTTTCCCTGAGACAATGTCTGGGAAAATTCTAATGCAATGTCTTCATTGAAACCATTCAGCTTCATGAAATAGTCTAACCGGCCACAGTTTCTAAATTCAGCTAGTGAACGTGCATCCTATAGTAATACGTCATGAACCGTGGTTCATTCCTGATTAACCCACCTCCCATTTTTTTCAATCACAATCACTCTGCAAGTTTTTCTTCCTGTAATACTACCAAATTTTGAACACCAATGTCATCTAAATTTTTCTTTTTCTATTGTACCTCTTTCTTTTTTTCTCTTTTTGCTTTACCTCTTGGTGACTTAAGATTATGATAGGATCAATAGTGGCAGTAAATGAGTAATAAAGGAAAGTTATGATGGAGAAAAATTGTGGTGGTGGTTGGTGTCACCTCACACATATGAACCGTCATCTCGCTCAAAATTCAAATTGGCTCAGTTTAAATTTTGTTGACATAGACTAGCATGGGCTGACACGTGGGCCAAATATTTACATCTTTCCCCTCCAACCTAAATTTGAGCATGTGGCATCACATGCGAGGTGGTAAGGATGATTTGACAGGGGCAAGGAATAATGGAATGCTATGGTGAATGTCCATATTAATTTATAGCAATTAAATGAATGCACTAAAGACAATTAATAGATAGAAATTAATGCACACATAGCTGGATTCATGGAAGATTCACTGCAAATATTATGGAGGAAGTATTGGTCACCTTTTAAGAAATAAGTTGAGAAATTAGTGAAAATGAGGTGGAATGAGGTGGAGTGGAATGTAGTGAAGTGATGGAAGAGAGAGAAAGGTGGAGATGGATGGGAAAATGGGTGGAGAAGTGGACTCCCACAGAAGTGGAAGTCTTTATTATGACAAGTACATACCTTAATTAGCTAGAAGGAGGGAAACTAGGTCCACTTCCTTCAGATACAAGAAGCTTGGGTGTTGCATGCTAAGTGAATTACTGTAGGAACTCCTCTTTGGAAGTTGGCTTGTGATACGGTCTGAGGTGATGACCATTGACAAGTAGCTTGAATCTGACTGGGTCAATAATGGTGAGCTAAACAACACCATTGGGGTATACTTCAACAACCTCATATGGTCCTAGCCACCTTGCCTACAATTTTCTTGTAGTATCCTAATATCTTGAATCATAAAGCAAGGCACAATCTCTTGGTTGGAATTTCTTGTCCTTGATGAATTTATCATGCCACCTGATTCTCTAATTCTACACTACCTCTGTATGATGCAAGGCTTCTCTCCTCATCTCATCCAAAGAATTCAGCTGCATGATTCTTTCTATTTGTGCCTCAGAGATATCCATCCTCAAATCTAATATAGTCTTAAGAGTCTTATGTTCAAATTATATGGGTATCATGGTTGTTTTTCCATACAAAAAATCAAATGGAGTGAAGCCTGTAGTTGTTTTCCAAGTAGTTCTATAGGATCAAACAACTTCTGGTAACTTTTTTTCCTAATCCTTTCTATGGATAGTTACTGTTTTGGTCAGAATAGCTTCAATTTCTCTATTGGTCACCTCAACTTGGCCATTGGCCTAGGGGTGATAAGGAGTAGACTTTCAGTGTCTTATGTTGTACTCATTGAATAGTGTTGCAACAAGGGTTGATGTGAATTGAGCCCCTTGATCAGTCACTATCTCTCTTGGAACTCCATACCTTGTGAAAATCTCCTCATAAAGAAATTCTTCAACCTTGTTATCTCTTGCATGCTTCATGGCCTTAACTTCTACCCACTTTATTACATAATTAATGCATACTAGGATATAAGACTTACCATTTGATAGAGGGTCAATGGTTCCTACAAAATCCAATCCCCACTTGTCAAAGGGAGTGATTACTACATAGGGGTAAAGTGACATCTCATCATATTTGGTTGGTCTGCCCATTCTTTGGCATCTATCACATTTTCTTGTATACCTTCCTACATACTTATGAATTATGGGCCAATAGTATCCTCTGTTCAAAATATTCATTGCTATCCTCTTGGCTGAAAAATTTCCTCCACATGGTTCATTGTGACATGCATGAAAAATGTCATATGTCTCATCTTCTCTCATATCTCCTCATGACATGGTCTGGTTGAGTATAAAACAAAGATCCAACAATCCATGAAAAAGGTAATATTTTTCAATGAGAGCCCCTCTCTTTTGGAGAGAAGTGAGGAGGAACTCTCCCTGTGACCAGATAATTAGCTATATCAGCATACCAGGGTGTTTGTACACTGATGGAGAATAGAAAATCATCAAGAAAAGAGTCATCTATGTCTTGATTATCCCCTGATGTAGTCAGCCTTGAAAGAAAATTTGCAACAACATTGGCCTTCCCTGGTTTATCCACAATGGTTATGTCAAACTCCTACATCAAAAATAATCATCTTGTCAATCTACTAGTGATTAGGGGTTTATTCATGAGATATCTAATGGATGCATGATTGGTGTGCACAAATATTTGATAGCATGTTATGTAGTGCCTGAATTTGTTCATGGCATAGATCACATCCATTATTTATTTTTTTGTCACTATATAGTTGAATTCAGCTCCCTACAAATTTTTGCTAACAAAATAAATGACATTTTCAATAGCTCCTTTTTTATGTCCTAAAACTTCTCCTATGTCATAGTTTGATGCATCTATATGGATGTTAAAAGGAAGCTCCCAATTAGGTCCTTTGAGTATAGGAGCATGAGTCAAAGCTATCTTCAAACTAGAAATTCCTTTGTCACAGTCTTTTGTCCATTAAAATTCAACATATTTGGTGAGAAGAGTATACAATGGTGTTGTTAATTTTCTGAGATCCTTGATGAACCACCTATAATAGCCTGCATGTCCCAAGAAACTCCTAACATCTTTTTGTTTTGCAAGTGTGGGTATACTTGTGATTACCTCAATCTTTGTAGGATATACCTGAATTCCTTTATGAGAGATGTAGTATCCAAGAACTACACCTTCCTGCATCATCATGAAACACTTTTCGCTGTTTAGAGAGAGATTGTGATCTTAACATCTCTATAGTACTTTCTTGAGATTCTCCAATGCTTCATTGAAATCAGCACCATAGGTGCTAAAATCATCCATATAAATTTCCATGCAATCATAAGAGATGTTTGAGAATATGCTAATGAATGCCCTCTGAAAAGTTGTAGGCGCATTGCATAATCCAAATGGGAGTATTGAGTAGGAATAGGTCCCCCATGGATAGGTAAAGGTGGTCTTCTCCTAGTCCTCAGGTGCAATTTGGATCTGGTTATAGCCACTGAAGCCATATAGAAAAGAAAAGTATCACTTTCTTGCAAGTGAGTCTAAAACTTGATCTACAAAGGGTAAAGGAAAATGGTCCTTTTTGGTGGTAGCATTAAGTCCCCTATAATCAACACAAAATTTCCATTTCCCTCCTTTCTTGGGCACAATCACCAATGGAGACACCCATTGGCTATCTAAAATGGGGTAGATAAATCCTGCACCTAGCAATTTATGTAGTTCTCCTTTTACAAATTTTCTTAGTGCAGGGCTAATTCTTCTGTGTGGCTATCTAAATGGGGTGCAATTATCTCTAATATAAATTATATGAGTGCAAAGATTAGGGTCCAATCCCTTCATCTCATGATAGTCCCATGAAAATGCATGTTGGTGGGTCCCCAATAAGTTCTCCAACAATTGTTGTTCTTCATTCAATTTATTGTTAATATTCAAATCATTTCCTTTTGACACCTGTACTTGTATAGTTGACTCTATCATAGTTGCTTCATTAACAGATGGTACCTTGAGCTCATATGGCAACAATATATGGAACATACTTGTCGTGGTAGGAATTTTGGCTACAAGAAGAGTGGCTACTGGAAGAGTGTCTGCAGGAATAACAATTGTAAGAAGAGCAGGGAGAAGTGTCCTGACTGGAATAGAAGAATGAGAAGATGATGCTTCCTCCACTTCACAATGATTCTGAATGATTTTAGCCAATACTTCATCTTCATCTTGAAGCTGCATAAAAGAAATTTTTCCTAACATCATAAGATACACCACAAAATTAACTTCCACAACTTCTTCACCAACATGTGGCCAAACGGGATTATCCTCATCATGGGATGGATGAGCAAGAGGATAAATAATTTTTTTTTTGGTGCTCTTCCCATTAGAAATGTTCATGTCTCCTATCCTGCATCCAATATATGCATCTGTAGTTGCTAACCATGGCCTTCCAAGAATAATGGGATACATTCCTAGTGTAGCTTTAGGATAAAGAATCATGAAGTCTGCTGGGTACTCCCAGGAGTCTAAAGTTACCACAAGATTCTCTACTATACCATTAGGCTTAACACTAGAAATATCAACAAGCTATAGGACAATAAGAGTAAATCTCATGCTTGCAATGTTTAGTTTCTGTAGGATGTCCTTAGTCATTACATTTATTGCTGCCCCCAAATCAATCAAACATTCTTTATTTGGATCCCATTTATAACAACTCCTACCACATGACTACCTGGGTCATTGTACTTAGGGACAATCACTTTTCCAAGCATGATGTCAGCTAGCTGTCCCACCACATGAACCATAGTGTAGTCTTTCTTCTTCCTACCTGGCTTCTTAAAGCATGCTTCCTTGATTTCCTTGCCATAGATTGGGACATCTTTTATGGCTTGAAATAGGGGTATCTGGACACATATATGCTTTAGCTGATCTATAATGTCAAAAGTTGTGTCCTCCTTTTCTTCCTTCTTCTTGGCAACTTCCAATCTCTGAGGAAATGGTGGTTCTTGTATACGTCTAAAAATGGTCATGGTTAATCAATCTTGTTAATTAATTAAATATAAATTATTTAATTAATCTTCTAAAGTCATCTACATATAAATAAATTTAATTATTTAATTATTACCATCTTCCATATTCCTCTTAATTAAATTAAATAAATTTTATAAATTATTTATATTAATTATCATGTTATTCTAAATTTGAATATTTGAATTCAAATAATGGAATATTCCTCCAAACACCCTCTTCATCTCATAGTTAAATTAAATATTATAAATATTTAATTTAATACCTTTTCTCACTCCACATATAATTAAATATTTTAAATATTTAATTACCTTCTAAATTAATCTCACACATAATTAAATATTACTTATTTAATTATGCGAACTTCTAAATCCATCTCTCACACATAATTAAATATTACTTATTTAATTATGTAAACTTCTAAATTCATCCTCACATATAATTAAATAATTTTATTTATTTAATTATGAAATTCATTCTCAACTCATTCTTCAAATGGAAACCTTCCTTTAGTTCTGAATGAAAAAGATTGAAGAGGAGGAAACCTTCTATCTCTCTCTCGACTTTCAAAAATCTCTCACCGTTCACCCCAACAAGCTTGATCTGAACCGTTGATCACAATAGCCAATCAGGTTCTTTCAAAAACTCTTTAAATACATGTGCAAATCCAAGCATTGGTTACGAACACAATACGCAATTATGCTTACGCATTTGCATCTTTAGCATTTTATCAATAATCATATCTTAGCAATAATTTGATCATAGTATGGCATAATCTTGCATTTTAGCATAGTATGCATTTTAGTTTAAATCTCATTCTCTAGTAGTCCATTTCGTTGAGCTTGGCATACTAAATCTGAGAGCAACTTGAACCAATGAAATGTTGGAGATAGAGGCAATAGAATGACTTTGAAGAAGCTGCAAATAAGAGTTTGTTTATATTTTCTTTAAGTTTCTTTGATATAAGGTTTTATTGAATGTGTTTTGAATTCGTTATGATAGTCATATTTTCATACACACATAAAATGGCACCCACCATGAGGCCTATGCCCCAATTTTGACTCTTTTTTTTTTGTAGAACATTTTGACAGGTTTCCTCATTTTGGAGTTCGGCTTTCAAAAAAATTTGGTGTTTTAGCGCATCCGACACTTTCTGCAGCACATATGGGAATTTAATGTTTCGGTTTTGCAGCAATTTCAGCGCATCTGAGGACTATTTCAGCACTTCTGAGGGTTAATTTAGTGCATCCAAGGGATAGAATAGCGCATATAGTCTCATTTCATTTAGAGTTAAATCTGCATTTAATTAAAGTAGCATATTGAAGAACTGTTTTAGCGCATTTAAGAGCTAAATTAGCTCATTTAAGGTAGATTTTAGAGCATTAACTGCTATGTCAGTCAGAGATTTAAATCTACATTTAATTAAAGTAGCGCATATATGAATTGTTTTAGTGCATTTAGGATTTTTCTATAGCGCATTTACATTATGCTTCTGCACATCTGAAATTTGTTTCTGTGCATCTGGGTTCTGTTTCTGCGCATCTGTAATCTATTTCTGCACATCTGGAATCTGTTTCTATGCATCTGGGTCGTAACAAAAAAATAGGATTATGAGTTTGGCGCATTCCACAGACAGGATCTTTTCTGGTTTAAAATGAATCAATCTAGGATAGTCAACACACTTTGATCATGCAGTTAAAAAGGAACCCCATGTTAGTTGTGAAGCAATATCTTCACTTAGTTAAATCATTATGATTTGGTTCATTAAAATGAATCTATTTACTCTCCTTGATTGTGCTTGAAAGTGGTAGGTGACTATGCTCTCACCTTGTGCAAACTAGGTGATAAAAAAGCCAGACCCACTTCATCCCTGTGTAACCCCTATGCAATAATCAAATTATCCTCTCCCCTTGCGCAGTAATGTGATCCTGGGTGTAAAGAGAAATGATTATTGCCTATAGAAACAAGGCCTACCTGGGGATTTCATCACCCCAACATGAATGAAACTAGCAATGGAGCTAAAGCCAAGCTACCCCCGACCGGTATACAAATGTGAATCTTAAGGGAAAACCTAAGATTATGAGTGTGAATGTGTCATATAGATAGAGTAGTACTTCAATAAACCCTATTGAGCTTAACCTCTTTAGGCTAGAGTACCACCTAACTGGTGATTAATCTCTTGCCCCATGTATGGCCACTCGAACGAGGGTCCAAAATTAAACACCATTGTTTAGTAAACCAAAAAACTTCTATTTTCCTGTGCAGCACCGGTCGGTGTGAAGGCATCCACACTTTCATAGTCTATAGTGGAGGTGATCAATCTACCATGGGAGTTTCATGTGGGTTGGAAGATTGGTTGTCTTGAGAAGAGAGTGCACTGTAAGGGGGATCCCGTGCAGCCAAGCTTCTGAGTTCACATGCTACTGATATGCAGTTGGGGAAACCCATGTGGAATCTAGCAGATATTGTCCTGGCTTTACCATAGGATGTGCTTGCTTTATCTGTATTTGGTTACATTACATTTAATTCAAAGTGTTTGCTATGTTTTCATTTAGATTAAATTAGATAAAAGATCATCCGAAATGAACATGAAAAACAACAACAGAAATCATTCAAAAAATGTTCGTATCTTTGGTCTAGTAATCATACTGATATTTCTCCCATGCTTAGAGAGTGGAAATCAACAAAATTTGTCAAGAAATCAGTTTCCACTAGGATCAAGAAACCCAAGAAACATTTAGGGTACAAGAAAATAGTGCAAAGAAGGAAATTTTTGTACAAAAGTTGACACATCTTGCTTCATTACCGCATATTTCTTCATAGATACCAAGACTTTGTTAGGGGATTCATTGATGAGTACGCTATAGATCCCTTGGATTCTCGAGCTTATTATCAAAGATTAGCTCCATCTCAATGGCATAATCTTAATCAACCTCTTGAGTTTTATAATATACCACAACCTTCTATTGAATATCCATCACATCCCAGTCAAATCCTTCAGTGATCTTAAAACCTTTCTTCAAAAACAAAGATCAAATCTTTAAGAGTGCACTTTTCAAAAAAATGTCTGATTATTGATTCAACTTCCCCAACAGGATTCTGACATCCTTCATCATTGGAATCCATAATTAAAAATTAGGAACATCTTTGATCATATCATAAGATTCACATCTTATTAGATCAAGGTATCATCATCATCGCACTTCTCAGAACTGTGATCTAAGTTTAGAAGAACTCTTCAAAATCATATGCCTGTCTTTACAAGATCTCAATACAATAAATTGAAGGATGCAATCCAACAAGAAGGTCATAACCAAAAAACTCAAGAAGGAGGTGGAAGCATTAATCCTCTTTATAGTATAATTCGTAATCCACTTTTCAACAACGACATGGATAACAGAGAAGAAAATACATTCCACCAATACAGAGACATGAGCAAAACCCATATAGATAGTGATGACGAGCAAGATTAAGAACATCTTAGAGAGGCTGAAAAAGATCCCAAATTTCACAAAGCCATAGAAAAGATCTTGCAATATGATAAATAAAAATATTTCCTCTCTCTAGCTGACCAAGGAGCTAAATTGCCTCATGACTTTGATACTGAGAATTTGAAGAGAAAACCTGAGGAAATACCCCTATCCGATCTTAGTGCTTTGACTCAACAAATTAAGGCACTTCAAGCACAAATTAAAGAGTTACATGGGGGAACCACAACAAAGAAATATACTCTTGAGGAAATTTGTCCTTATCCTTTCGATCGAAGTCTCAACATGATTCCATTTCCCAAACATCGTGAAATTCCAAAATTTGATCGTTATAATGGGAAATCAGATCCAATCGATCATGTTAGAGACTTTTGAAACATGAATTTAGAGTTCGCTCATGAGGACACTTGATGCATTTTTTCCTAGGAGTCTTGAAGGTCACTCTATGGAATGGCTATCAAAAATCACACCTCGTGTCAAGACATTTGAAGAATTAATCAATCTGTTTATATCACAATATGCATACAACATCCAACACAAAATCACTATGATAGATCTTTGCAAAGTTGCACAAAAAACATGGTGAACCTTTTATTACTTTTCTTCAGAGATGGAGAAGAATGTTCTCTAGATATCCGCATCGTGTTCCCGAAAAGGAAAAGATGGTCACCTTCATTAACAACTTAAATTTAGAAATGAGCTATCGTTTGAATTTACATTGTCCTCCCTCTTTTGAGAAATTGATTGAAGATGCTATAACCATTGAAAGTGCTTTGGTCAAAAGAGGAATAATAAAACTTGACAAGGACAACCCTATCTCATTCAATCATCATAACAATCAGGACAAGTCTAAATTTGTGACTCGTGACAAGAACATGGTGAATGATGGTATTGTTGATGGTGAATCATATCTTGACCAAGCCATTTGTCCTTAGTACTCCAAGCACTCCTCGCAACAATAATTATAACAATGTCAACTCAGTCACAAATCAAGAAAACAATCCTCCTCCTCCAAGTAACAATGTGAATCAACATTCTACTCCCAATCAAGGGACTGTCAACAATCAAGGTTACCGGGGAACTAATAACAATAGCAACTCCTTAGGGAATACCTCGAATACAAATCCACAACAATTTTCATTCTTCTCTAGTAGAAGAACTTACACTCCACTGGGTCAATCTTTGGAATCTGCATTCAAAGAGTTGATGGCTAAAAATGTCATTACCTTGCCACCTGAACAAAAATATGAACCCAGTGTGAAGCCTCCATCATGGAATGAGGCATACTATTGTGACTATCATCGGTGCAAAGGTCATCGCACAAATAACTCTCAAGCCTTGAAGAATACCATTCAAGACTTAATCGAAAATGACACCATCACAATAGAAGGACATCAACAATAAAATGAAGACCACTAAGCTTTTCACAATCCTGTTCCCAACTATCAAAAAGGTGAATCTTTGGGAAAAAGTGTGAATCATATTGAGGATCCGATAATTAATCATATCTACACTGACGATGAATGGGTCAATGTTATTAAAGTCAATGAGAAGATGGAATATAGAGAAGTCAATGCAACAAGGGCACAAGCTAAGGTTGTCTTAAAGGGTGCCTCTTCAAAACCCAATGGACCCCTACCTCAACATCAGTATGATTTAGTCAACCAACTTCAAAAAACTCCTGCTAAGATTTCTATCTTAGAAGTCCTAAATATTTCCTTAGCACATAAGGAAATTCTCGAAAAAGCCCTCGTTGAAACAACTGTATCCACTAATTTGGATGTGGACCAATTTCAAGCCATGGTAGGACAATTTTCCTCACCCACATGCCTTTCATTCTCTGAAAAAGATGATGTTTCCATATATCATCCCCATAATTCATCATTATATTTAGAAGTCATGGTTCACAATTTTCATGTCAGATGAGTTCTAATAGATGGAGGTGCTAGTTTGAACATATGTACCCTCATGAAGATAGTTAAGGCTTTAGGATTTTCTGAAGACTCCATTGATCTTAGAAGAAAGATTACCATTAAAGCCTACGATGATGAGGAAAGAGAATCCAAGGGTCTAATAATGCTACCAATCAGAGTGGGCCCTATTATCAAAAATACTTTCTATGAAGTATTAGACTGTGATCTTGCATACAACATCTTGTTGGGTCATCCTTGGATCCACAAAATGCAAGTTGTCCCATCCACATATCATCAATGTCTTAAGTTTCCTTATGATGGACAAGAAATCACAATATCAACTAATAATTCAAATATTCAAATTGTGCCAATATCAAAGCCAGTCAAGATAATTTGGTTCCTAACAATCAAGAAGCTCGTGCTAGTACTTCTCTCAAGATTGACACACAAATCAGTCAGTTAGCCAATAGTTTTGACAAGAAATTGAAATTCAAGGACCATGGAGTTGGGGAGTACTCTCTTTGTTTGGATAATTTACCTACATCACCTAGGTCACATGGAAAACCTTCTATCACACAACATCAAATATCAACAGCATCAACATAAACACAACCACCAACAGAGCCAAACACAAAGTTTAATGGAAGATTCATCAAAGAAAAATTCCCCATGGAAGATCCTGAAGATAGAGAAATTCTAAACTGGCTCTATAAAGATGAAGATGAAATAATTTTTAATGTCAAATTACCAATAGAAAGATATGGAAAAGGGTATTCAATCATGCAGAAGATGGGCTATGATAAGGGTCCTATCAAAAAAAGAAAAGGAGTAGTTAAGCCTATTCACCTTCGAGGACTTGCTGCGAAAGAGAAAATTGTATTAGGCTATGATACTAACTCAAAAGAAAGAACATCTAAACAACTACATGACACTATCTTCACATTGCAAGAAGGTTCAAATTCAAGAGAAGCATGTTTGGCCACAATTCAGAATTTCATGGATAATAGCTTTGACACAGACTCTACTGAATATGAATGGGACACCATTTACAATGATGAGTTCTGGAGAGACAAAAAGGTTGATGTAATACACAAGTATACGCCAAATCTAATTGAAGGTGAAGGGTTAGGGTCCCAAACATGAGAATTCAAAATACAAAGTCACTATGATTCTAGTGATACTAAGTTAGATTTAAATGAACAAGACTATCACAAGAACAATATCATCATTGATCCACCTCATACCTCGGATCCTATGGTCAACTCTGTTATGATCGCAACCATAGCCAATTTCATGCAACCCGACAACCCACTATCTTTAATCCATCTTGATCTCATTGATTGAGATTCAGTAGAACCTATTGATATACCTATGTTTCCAAGTGATGAATCTATCGTGAACTTCCTTTCTGCATATGACACAAATGATTGTTCCACTAGCGATTTTTGACATAGAGTCTTTAATCAGGAGAGTGTCAAGTCTCCTAGCTGAAAAAGTAAAAATAAAAAAGAAAGATCTAATGGTGAAAACCAGAATCTGGTAGTATTAGATCAAATAAAAGATAAAATAAAGAGTGTATCGGATGGTGAAAACCTTTTTAAAGCACGAGATGATGGGAATCTTGACACTCTCCCAGAGCACTACCATGAGCAATCACCTATTTTGATTGAGCCTACAAATACTATCAATCTTGAAACTTCAGATAAAACAAGGATTTTACAGTTAGCTGCATCACTGGCAGAGAAAGAAATACCAAAGTTTATGAAATTTCTAAGAGAAAATCAAATCAACTTTGCTTGGTCTTATGTGGACATGTCAGGTCTTGATCCTGATCTTATCATGCATCACTTGTCTATCAAGTCAGGGGTTAAACCTAGGAAATAGAAACTTAGAAAGATGCACCCCCATGTTGCATTATTGGTTAAGGAAGAATTGAGAAAACTCCTTGATGTGGGCTTCATAAGATCAATTGACTACACAGAATGGATCTCCAACATTGTTTCTATATCCAAGCCAGATAAGAGTGTCAGAGTGTGCACAAATTTTAGAGATCTTAATAAATATTGTCCTAAGGATGGCTTCCCACTTCCAAACATTGACACTATAGTTGTTCTGACAGCTGACCATGCCATGTATTCATTAATGGATGGTTTTTTTGGTTACAACCAAATCAAGATTGCACCCGAAGACCAGGAGAAAACAACTTTCACATGTCCATGGGGAACTTACTATTGGAATGTCATGCCTTTCGGTCTAAAGAATGCTAGGGCTACTTACCAAAGAGCCATGACTACAATCTTTCATGGCATGATACATACATTCATGGAAGATTATGTAGATGACATATTGGCAAAGTCATACACTAGAGGACATTTGGAAATATTGTCCAAAATATTTACAAGATTGGAAAAATTTAAAGTTCACCTAAATCCTAAGAAATGTTTTTTTGGGGTCACATCTAGAAAACTCTTGGGGTACATTGTTTCAGGAAAGGGAATTGAAGTAGATCCTACTAAAGTACATGCGATTATGTAAATGCCTCCACCAAGGAATATTAGTCAGTTGAGATCATTATAGGGACTACTTCAGTCTATCCACAAATTCATTGCATAGTTGGATGATAAGAGTTTACCTTTCACACATCTACTGCATAAGAATGTTCCTTTTAGATGGGATGACCAATGTGAGATGGCCTTTCAACAAATCAAGTAGTACCTGATGAACCCACCAATTCTAGTACCACCAAATCTAGATAAACCTCTAATCTTATATATTGCGGCAACAAAGACATCTTTAGGGCATTACTAGCACAAGAAGAGTCTACAGGAAAGGAACGTGCAATATATTATATCAGCTACACATTGACAAGGCATGAACTCAACTACACTTTCATTGAGAAGGCTTGCCTAGCAGTGGTCTTTGCTTCATAGAAATTTTGACACTACATGTTAACTCATACAATCAATCTTGTTGCAAAGATTGATCCACTCAAGTATCTATTAAGTAAAGCATCATTGAGAGGAAAGTTAGTAAAATGGGTGATGATTCTGAGTGATTTTGACATCCATTATGTTGATCGCAAGGCAATCAAAGGACAAGTTATCACTGATCAATTCACTAAAGTACCACTGCAAGTAGACCATCCCCTACACATTGAATTTCCCGATGCTGGTGTCTTTACTGCAAAATCCAAACAATCATGGTCATATTTTGATGGTTCTTTCACTCAACATGGATTGGGGGAAGGCATACTTTTCATCACCCCCCAAGGACACACCATTCCTTGGTCATATAGGCTGATGTTTCCATGCACCAAAAAGATAGCCGAATATGAAGCATTAATCACTGGACTTAAAATACCATTGGAATGGAGAATTATAGAATTACAGGTGTATGGAGACTCACAGTTGGTCATTTATAAGATTAATGATGATTTTCAGACCAAAGATGACAAACTATTGCCACATAAAAAGATGGTTGATGACTTCAAGAAATACTTTGTGGACATCAAATTCACACAAATTCTAAGGCTTGGTAACAAAGCAGTTGATGCCATGGCCACAATCACATCATTGCTACAACTCCCAGAAACTCATACTCGCTATGAATTTCTGGTGGAACAATCATTTACACCTACCTATGACACACCTAAAAGCCAAATCATTTTCCACTTGGTGGGATCTGATTCACCTTGGTATGGCAAGATTTATACCTACCTAAAAGATGACATCTTACCACCTGATTTATCCCATAACCAAAAGTGAAATTTTATTTGCCAATCCTCTCGCTACACTCTTATTGCCAACACCCTTTATCGTCGTGGTGTTGATGGTACTCTACTTCGATGTCTTGAACATGATGAATCTGACAAAGCTTTACAAGAAGTTCACGATGGCATTTGTGTTACTCATTCGCGTGGACTGACCTTATCCAATAAATTGATTAGAATGGGATACTACTGGCCTACAATGGAGAGAGAATCATTCACTTTTGTGAAAACATGCTCAAAATGCCTGATTCACAGGAATCTCATTCATGCTCCTACATAGGAACTTCAACCATTTACGCCAACCTGTCCATTCTCCCAATGGGGGTTAGATCTAGTAGGAAAGATTCATCCTTCATCATCAAACGGGCATAAGTTCATCATCACAGGCACATAGTAGTTTGCACGCGGATTGAAAGTGTGATTCTCTCATCAAAGTCACTTGAAAATAGATCTCATCTTTTATACCAACTATCTCATTTTTTCTAGATGTATTCCCAACTCCATTATCACAAATAATACTTGGATGACCCTCTTCAAAATCGCATGTTGATGAACTTTTGTGAGAGATTTCCACGTCGGATCGACATTCAATACCTTTACTATCCACACAAGGGAATGGGCTAAGTAGAGGCCTCAACAATACTATTCTAAATTTTAAAAGAAGATTGTGAACATTCAGAAAGATTGCATGTTCAACTCAATACTTTAAGGGCCTATAGAACTGCAAGATTTAGTCACCAACAAGAGCAACACTGTGATAATTTTGTCTTATGGAGCCGAAGCTATACATTTTGTGGGTTGAAATACCATCACTGTAGTATCATTGAAGGGTCTTTTACAATAGAGAAGACTATAGAGTTTCCTCACTCACAAGAGCTTGTAGAACCTAGATGAAAAGAGACAAAGAGGAGCTGACCATTTGAAAGCATACCAACATATGATATCTTGCAGCAAAAATCACAAAGTAGAGCCACGTACCTTTTAGGTAGGTGATATGGTTTTGAAGGAAAATCCATAGAATCAGTAAGACAGAGAAAAGAAAGGAAAGTTTGAACCAAATTGGCTAGGTCCTTATGTGGTTATCAATGCTCATGGTCTGTGGAGCCCATAAGCCATCGACGCTTAGTATGGAATCCTATTGACGAACCCATCAACAACATGCACCGAAAAGTATTATGTGTCCAAGTGGTTATCATCATTAGAAAAGTCCTAAAGAACTAAAACATCGAAAAATTCTGAAGAAATCCAAAAATAGAAAGTCCAAGAAACCAAAATAGTAGAAAAAAGTCTCGAAAAATGGTTACCCTGGTGAAAACTTGGCAAACAGGCATCTCGGTAGCGCCAAAAAATTTAAAAATTTAAAAATAAAAAAATAAAGAAAAAATGTCATAGGGTGAAAACCTGGCGACAGGCAGTCTATTGACAAGAAAAATGCAATAAAAATAAATAATGAAAATCTGGAAAATAGACGCTATTTGTAGCTCTCCATCTAATAGTTCATGTTTGGTACTTGGCTTCTCAACCTTCATTTCATGTATCTTTTCATCATCTTAGGGCCATACTAGCATCATGCTGTCATCATTTGCCTAGAATGATAATGTCTTACCATGGCTTGATTATTGTACATATTCATTTCAGCAAGTTGTGTCAATTTATTGGGGGTAAACATTGACATACTGGGGGCAAACGTTAACATACTAGGGGCAACCAACTTTTAGGTTTTACTAAAACAACTAGACAATGACATAAGATCCAATCATGCCAACAAACAAATCGAATCATATGAACAACTATCCAATGATCGATCTGTATCACACAAATTTTTTAGCATGTACCATATCATGACTCATATCTGGATGATCTATAAATCTAATAATGTTTGGAATAACAGTACTTCATTTTGAACAATGGTTGTTTAATTTTTGATATCATCTCTCTGGAGAACACTCGATGATGTACTAAACTAGAGTTGGCAAGGAAAGAGGATGATTTTTCTTTGTCTAATGTCTTGCGGCTAACTATCCATCCATTGAAAATATGTATTGAGACATGATTTCCAAAGTTTATCATTGATGACAGTCCTAAATTTGCATCAGAAGGTGGTTAGTCTTTGTCTGTTCATGCAAGAAATGCTCAGGTCATCTCGGTTCAATTATACCTCGATGCTTGTGTTTGCTTGCTATATCAAAAATCATGGAAGTGGTACTTAGGTCATCATTGGTGCTAATTTACCCTCTGATGCTTGTACATACTTCCAAAATTTTAAAATGCTCTATGATGATTCAGGAAAGATGGCAAAAAGCTCAACAAATGGTTCGTTTCATTTAATTGCATTTCATTTTAGATCATTGTACATATCTGCATATTGGATTTGCATCAGAGTTTTCTTTGAAAGGCTAACAAGAATATCAACAACTGCCATGTCTCTTTGGACTATTTTTGGAGGACATTCGAACATTTGTTTCATCATCACCTTTCATCTTCATTATCATTTCATTAATCATTATCATTTCATCTAGGTCCTATCATTTATCATTTCTCATTCATTTGCATATCATTTAGATCCTCTATCATAATCATTAACATTTTATCATTTTCATATTCATTTCATTTTCCTTTTACACATTTGCATCCCATTTATCACTTTATTTCATTTCACCTATCACTTATCATTTCATTTATCACTTATCATTTCGTTTATCATTATCGTTCATTTCATTATCACTTATCACTTCATTTATCATTTTTTTATTATCGTTCATTTCATTATCACTTGTCATTTAATTATCGTTCATTATCATTTCACTTCGCTTATCATTTCATTTATCATTTATCATTTCATTATCACTTATCATTTCATTTATCATTTTTTTATTATCATTCATTTCATTATCACTTATCATTTCAATCATCATTTCATTATCGTTCATTATCATTTCACTTCGCTTATCATTCATCATTTCATTATCGTTCATTTCATTATTACTTATCATTTCATTTATCATTATCGTTCATTTCATTATTACTTATCATTTCATTTATCATTTTCATTATTGTTCATTTCATTATCACTTATCATTTGATTTATATTTTTCATTATCGTTAATTTCATTTCACTTCGCTTATCATTTATCATTTATCATTATCGTTCATTTCATTTCACTTTGCTTATCATTCATCATTTCATTATTGTTCATTTCATTTCACTTTGCTTATCATTCATCGTTTCATTATTGTTCATTTCATTTCACTTCACTTATCATTCATCATTTTCATTATCGTACATTTCATTTCATTTCACTTATCATTCATCATTATCATTCATTATTAATCATTTCATTTCATTATCATTACAAGTCATTACATTTCATCACGTATCATTTATCATCTTATCATACATCACATTATTATTAATCATTTCATTTCATATCATTATTCATATCATTTGTCACATTACATTCATATCATATCGTTAATCATCCTATCATTTTCCATATCAATTCATATTTCAAATTTATGATGCATGTCATAAACACAACATTCATCTTCCATCATATTATCATCATTTACTTGCATTTGAAAATAAAAAAACAACATTTTCATAAAACATATCAAGTATCCCATGACATATTTTCATAATCACATCATAGGTCATCCACTTGCATGACATCATTAGTACGCATCATCAATCATTTTTTCATCATCATAAAAACATCATATCAAATCATCCTGCATATCATGTTAGTCATCAAATCAGTAAAATGCATACCAAAATCCATAACATATAGAAATAAATGTACAAAGGCACATCACATCATCAAAAACCATTGCCACTGCATATCATCGCTCATCATAAATAATACAAATGTCTAAATGTCCAAGGAAACTGAAAATTCTAAAGAGAGATACATGGGATATGATCAAAATCAATATACATGCTCCAAAAATATACATGTGTGAAATATATCTGCATCACAACATCATAAAAATAGCCGGTCGATGCCCCTGATGGAGCCTGTTTGGAAGGAGGTGGCCTACCACTAGTACCTACGTCTGGATCTCGCCGAGGCCCAGTAACCCCCAGGCTCTGTGTGGCTATCCACAATCTACTCCTGGTCCTACTCTTAGACCGTGGAAATGACTCAATATGTTCAGGAGGACATAACTCCTCATATATGACATGGTAGTACTCTGCCTCTATCGCCATCTCCATACCCTCTGCAATAGCCTCTTGTAAAGATGCACTCTCTACAGTACCCATAAGCCTCTAAGCAACACCCTCAGCCTCCATTGCCCTCCATCTCAATGTATCCCTCTCTGTGATTAGTTGGGCTATCTGTGGGTCTGGGGTAGGCTGAGATATATGTTCCTATGTATGTGCCTATACCTGTGATTGAGCAAGCTGTGACTGTAACTGCGCTATCATACTCTGCACCTGACCTAGCTGAACCTAAATAGTCTGCACCTAGGCCTGCAACGTGTCTATTTGTGCCTGCTATGATGAGGAGGAAACCCTGATAATGGTCTATGGTCTACCACTAGATCTCGGCCACCGTACAATCTGAGCACTGACTAGCCTGTCTAATCTCTGCCTCACTACCCTCTCCCCCTCCCCTCCACCATCTCTCCCATCATCCCCATCATCCCCATCATCTGAGCTATCATCATCTCTACCCCTCTCCTCCTCACTTCTGTCTCCCTCCTTGTTTATGCTCTTCTCCTCCTCTCCTCCACCCATTGCCTGCTCTCCAGTGGCCATACCCTCCTATCTATCCACCCCTGGCTATTGTACTACTATAATAGGCCCTGGCTCATATGGGCATGTAAATCATGGGAAGCGATGTGTGTGGAAGTACACTAAGTACTCATCTGACATCCCTACATCTATCACCTCTAGCCTATATGCCCATACCTCAGGATGTAAGCTATAATACTCTATGTATGCCACCTTGTATGTAATACATCATCCCCATCCAGGATTATCCTTGCACCACCCATAGTGAGCAACGCCTTGTGGTATCCCCTACATGAATCCGTACTATCTCTGAACTCACAAGGCCAAAAATATCTCAATAATATATGGGGTCTATCCTATCAGATATCGGGGTATATAGACAAAGGGCATCTCTAAATGATCTATGTCCTAGGGGTCACAATCTATATACGACCTCCATATAACTGAATCCACATCATCTAGCACGTGCTGCCAGTAATCCAACTCACCCAGCTTGGGTTGGACAAGTGTACCTGAATACGCATATATATACAGCCTACTTGGTGGCCTAGTAATCACAATATGCTCCCATGCCTAGATCTGGAGTAGAGTCACACCACTGGCCAAACTCGTCAACCCTCGGTATACAACCTGATGTAGATCATGATACAAATGGGCCAAAATGCAGCTCCCCCAGGCATACCTTCATGGCTGAGTCACCATCCACTCTAGCATCCTCCCCAACCAACTAAAAATCCCTTCGACCGATGGTCTGGTCCAAGGAATCCTCTAATGAATACACCCAACACAACAACTAAGGCTAGATATCTACTGAAATCCACCCACGACACCCAATATCCTGCTATCGACATATCACCGCAAAACCTCCTCAGTGCCTCAGTCCCTCCTATCTCCTTGTGGTCATAAACCACAAGGGCACCTACCATAGGAATCCCTAGAATCATGTACACATCCTCGGGTGTCACAGTCATCTCACTAGTTGGAAAATGAAAGGTGTTATGATCCAAATGCCACCTCTTTGCCAATATAGTCAATAGTCCCCTGTTGACTCGAATCCCTCGTGAGATAGTCAACAAATATCCCAACCTATAGTCACCTATCCACTATATCTCTGTTGGAGTCAGCTCTCCTACCTGATCCCAACATATCGGGGAACGCTCTCTAATCTGGAGGTTGTCAAAAACCTCCTATTTTATTTGGTCATCACAAGGACAATTAATCAAACTCATACCAATGACTCATATCAGGTGCTCTATCTATCAAGTGCACTACATTAGTGACCCATATCAAATTAATTAACGAATCATATCAACACATCATATCAGTGACCCATATCACACAATCAATCATATTAGGAAAATCACTGCTACATCTATCTATCTGAATATCAAATCAAGCTACTCTATGATCATATTACTATTTTTTTTCTTTTTCAGGAAAGCAAATTTGTCAACGATCAAATAATCTTCTTATTTGTACTTCAGTCATGAATGCAAATATGTTTGAAAA